>NDXB01015118.1:235995-251407 GCA_002631895.1 Agapornis roseicollis | reverse complement strand
ATTTTATAAAAAAATCAAAAAAAAAAAAAAAAAAAAAAAAAAAAAAACCAAAAAAAAAAACCCAAAAACCACCAAAGTTTTAAGAACTGAAGAAATAATGTAGCTATTTTACCTCTATGTCTTTAATTATGGGTCAAAAAACCTTACTGCATCAACCTAAATCTGAAGTTGTGAATTACACTAGAGATATCATTGCACAGATGAATAAAAAAAGCACAAACCCACCCAAAAAATCGCACAGCAGATTTCAAGTTGTTTATACAGCAATGCAGCACAAACTTGTGGAAGTAATCAGCAGAATTAATTCAGCACTCACCGCAACTGAGTTACATAGGTAGCCTTGTGCTATTTTTCAGTCATCTGAAATATCTATTCTTCTGATTGTTTTTTTTTTTAAAGAGCCCAACAAAAACTAACAAACAAACAAAACCCCACAACAACAACAACAAAAAACAACCCTCAAACAGAATATGCCCACATACTGAATAAAAGCCACATTCAGCGAGTGCTAGGAAATAAGATAATGACAAATATTATGCCTGCTCTTTGTATTCAGAGAGCTCCATCTCCTCAGTTTCCATCTCCCAACAGGCCTCTGCAAATCGCTGGTGAAGTCTCACGATCTCTGCTTTCAGCTGCCACTGTTCCTTGTGCCATCTTTTCCATGACCCTCATTAGTACCAGCACCCTGCCATGCTAACGTACCTTCCACAACCCCCACCGTACTGATGTACTCATAGGTGCCAACAGTTTAGTTATGGATGCTATAGGTTCTCATTCATTAGCTAGGATAAACACTAGTTCTTCTAGATAAGACAATTAATTTAAACAGCAAAAGCAACAAAAGCCCCCATGCCTCCACAATGCTTGCTTTGATCCAGAAGGCTTCCAGGCATCTGTCACCAGCTAAACACAATACTACATAATACTACTAAATAGCTTTAATTTAACAGTTTCCTATGTAAAACCTCTAAGAGCCCAAACTCCAGTGCCAACTGCATGAAATTAATATTCCTTCCTATGTATAAATAAAGGACAGTCAGTCTTCAGAAGTTAAAGGATTATCAAAATCAAACAAAAGTTTGACTCCAAATTGGTTTTTGAAAAATTTTGGATTAAATAGAAAAATCTTTAGAGTGGTGCCTATTATAGCACAGTCTTCTGGCATACTTACCTTTTCCCCCTTTGAATTTGTAACAGTGACTCTTTACCCTACAGAACCCAGCACAAGCAACACACCACACACAGAAGGCTGCATAGCTCCACAAGCACCTGGAAGTTCAGGCACTCAACCATGAGCAACTAGGTCTGGGGAGCTGAAGCAGCATTGCCTGTGTTCACTTCTACTGCCTCCCAGAGCCGGCTTCCTCACATGAAGCAAGATACAAATGTGCGCTGATAACAAAGAGAAAACACAAGAAAGACCTCAATGTTCCTAAATGTCAGAGTGGAAACCACAACAGGACAACAGATGCTTCAAAAGCAGTTCCAGTATACAGTGTGGCTACAAGGAAAACAGAGACTCCCTGTTCACAAGGAGTCACATGGAGAAGACAGGGGTAATGAGTACTCTCTCCAGGTTACTCCTGGAGAGATTCCAACTGGACACAAGAAGAAAATTTTCCACCATGAGAAAAACCAGCCATTGGAACAACCTCTGCAGGGAAGTGGTGGATTCCCTTAGCAGTGGACACTTTTAAGATTCAGCTAGACAGGGTGCTGGGCCATCTAGTCTAGGTCATGCTTTGCTTAGAAAGGTTGGACCACATTACCTTCAACGTCCCTGCCAACCTGGGATTCTGGGATGCTATAATTCAGCAAAAGCAATAACCCTGAAGGGGCTTCAGGCTGGACAGCCAAGTAGCACTCACATCTGCTGTCCCAGTTTAATATCCTCTGAATACAGCTATGGTTGCCCACATACTGTTAAAACTTAATCCAGTCACCCCATAGCTTCCTCGACAAATAAGCCCCATTTTTTCACGGCACATACAAGATGCAGAGAGCTGTGACAAGCCTTCCTACTCACACAAACAGCTTATAGCAACTCAGAGGACACTAGCAGTGAGCTCCAGACACTACCACAGGAGGCATGAAGGTACAGGTGTAAGTAATGGGGGTTAGGATCCTCCTACAGTGAGACCTTCCACCAGTCTTACTGTGGGTACAGCATTCCTAACCACACTAAAATGACATTAGATGTGCCACCAAGAACAGTTTGTCACTTTCATTACACAAGACACAGTCAGACTCAGTGCTCTCTATATAGACAGGAGGGATTTCCAGCCTCAGCCATCAGCTCTGGGGAAGGGACTACCCTCTGTTTGCCCAACAGCCAGATACAGGTGTTGTTAGTCCTCCTCAGACCCAATAGGCAGATTATACACGATTCTCCAGGGAAAAAAAGCCAAACTCAAAACACTCAAATTGCCACATAAACCTTGCTCACCATCACTAAGAGAAGCTTATTCAGGGGCAGAACAGAAAATACAGCTTACCATAAGCTACTCCAACAAAAAGCTTAGACAGGCATTTGAATCTACAGATGGTGCTTTTACACCTAGAGCATCTCAATTTCATTCTAGAAACCTGCAAGCCCACATTTAGCAGGTACTGCAGGCAGGCAGTGCCCCAGACAAACAGCCAGTGGAAGACAGTACAGATGAGCCATGCCACCATGTGCTATGCAAACACTCTGCCCCAACTCCTCAGTGGGGCTCTGATCACAGAGCCACATCACCTTTCCTATGAATACAGGCTGATCAAGCTGGGGTTGTTCAGCCTGGAAAGAGCACCTTCCAACACCTAAAGGGGACAACAAGAAAAGTGGAGGGACAATTTACAAGGGCATGTAGTGCCAGGACAACAGGGAATGACTTTAAGCTTTGAGAGGGGAAATTTAAATTAGACATTAAGAAAAAAACTTCTTCTCTATGAGGGTGATGAGGTAGTGGAATGGGCTGCCCAGAGAAGCTGCGGCTGCCCCACCGCTGGCAGTGTTCAAGGCAAGGTTTGATGGGACTTGGAGCAACCTGGTCTAGTGGAAGGTGTCCCTACCCATGGCAGGGGGGTTGGAACCAGAAGGTCTTTAAGGTCCCTTCCAACCCAAACCATTCTATGATCTCCCGGCCCAAATGCTCAAGCTTATTTCTGAAGGGAACTGCAGTGCATGTGGGAAATGGCACACAACAAAGTCTCTAAGCAGGAGGACAGCTTAAACATTACCTTAGTGTACACAACCCCTAAGAGAAATTAGAGGCTTTCTAAACATATACTTGTGGCTTTTTAACTCAAGCTCTGTCCCAGAATGAATGCTAAAAGCACCAGCAGGATAAATCACAGCACAGAAGATGAAAACGAAAAGAATGCAGTCCACAGTTATGGCAAAGGTTGTACACACAGTGCTATGTAGGAAGAGAGGAGCCTACGCTTAAAAAACCCATCTTTTGCAACTGGGTAATAAACTTGACTCTCTTCCAAGCTGAGATCAACAGCTTGTGATGGAAAATAAATTTTATTTTAATGAAAATTATTAGAGCAAACAGCATAGGAAGTGATGCAGTCAGAAATAAGCCATTCTGCGATCTTTCCATAACACAAATATTTTGAGTCACCTCTATAAAGGCTCAGTGTACAGTGCTTTATTGCTGTGTGTCCTCTGACACTGTAAATCTGCATGTTAAAGTTTATTCTTAGTTTTGATACAGGCAATAAATGGCACCCTTTGGACCCAGGCCGTCAGTTCAAGGATGGGCTGAATCCCTGAGAGGCTCTAGCACAAGCTCCAGAAGGAGCAAGGAGCCCTTGACTGGCATGGGAGGAGCCAGGGGCATGCTGCCAGGGCAAGGAGTGGCTATTGAGTATAGCATGATCTGCCCAAAGAGTTAAATAACCCTGTGGGAAACACTGCTCATCAAAACAGCTGTGAAAGATTGACAGGGACATTAGCTCAAATTTCTAGCTATTAAAGGATTCCTGATAACAAGAAATAGGCTTCAAACGTGAAAGGAAACACAAGGGGGTGTGGAGGAGGAGCTAGTCTACATGAAATGGAAACCACACAAAAGATTTCTCAAGACAACATCATGCTTTCAGTTTCCAAAAGTTAAGAAAGTTAACACAAACTGTCCTCACAGTAGGAACTGTTCCCTGCTGCAGCGCATTACTTAATCAGCAATTCAGAGTCATACTGACTTTGCTGTAAAGCAGCAATAGCCACTGCCTCAGGAAATTCCCACTCCAGAGTCCAGGTTCAGCGAGGACCCGGTCTCAGTGAGGTCCTCGGCTAAATCTCATAGGCTAAGAGAGCTTGGACCTCCTGCCTCATGGACAAGGGCTCCACTTTGTCAACACGATTTCTAAATGCAGGTTTCATCTGCTTCACTTTCAGCCTGACATTTGAAAACCAAAAAGCATACAAAATGTAACTTACATCCTGATTTTTAAAGAAGTAATTTAACACCTGTCTTCAGTAGATGCATCTGAATATCATACCTCACACAACAAACATCTGCCACCTCACAGTTCTCAGTAGGCTGACATAAATCCTAGGAGTGACTTGCCTTTCTTATTTCCTGTAATGCCTACCCAGGTAGCTGCAAGACTACCAGCTGCACCTTATCTTGAGTTGTGTAACCCACTCCGACTTCAGGGGCCAGGTGACTAAAAATCAAGTGCTGCCGTCTCTGGCATTTCTGTACTTAAGTACTTTCTAAGTAGTAAGGTATCAAGTTGGTTTAGGCAGTGCATGGCCAGAGTTGGTGAAAGAATGAAAGGGAAGAGGGAAGGAAGGGGAATGGTGGGAAATTCAGATGCAGAATTGTGAGGCAGAGATCAAAGATGACTACTTTAGCAAAAGTGAAGAGACAGATGGATACAAACTGTAGAGCTTAGCAATAGGAGTGTGTGACGCCCTGTATGCTGCCATCAGATATGGTCTATGAGACGCAAAACCTGTTAAATTAAGAGAAGAAATCCAATCTGTTATGTTGTATATCTGTGTGCTTTATGAGGCCATTACCATGGTATCTGGGTGCTTCACATTCCATTTTAAATGAACACATCTAATAAAGTGAGTCACTCAATGGAAGACTTAAAAATAGAAAACTTACAATCATCACCACTACAGTTTGCATAATCTGCCACTGGTGCAGTAACATTGTCTGATTTGATCTGCCTCATTCCTTCCAAAAGCTTCTCAGGTAGGTGTTGAATGTTGAAGAGCCCTAGACCGATGTCCCTCCAGGCTGAGCCCTGAGTTTCACGCCTCTGCTTCTCCCAACAGCTTAAGTTGCTATCCTCAGCTCCCTCTAATTCAGCTTTTGATCCTTCTTGGAGGACTACTTAAAAGGTGGCTACTGACAGCACACATAACAGCAGTAAGACAGGCCACAATTAGTGTTCTCACAGTGGGTAACTCAAGCATTTAAATCTGTACTAATCAGAGAGCATGGTTACTGGCAGTTTGCAGGGTGTGCCAGTGCAGGAAGTGGCCAAACAAGAAAAAGGGAATGCAATCAGAAAATAATCCTATCAGCACCCCCCTTGAGAAGATCAGCTACCAGCTGTCTCTCATTTGCTTTTTAAACTGAAGCGATTAACACCACATCACATAGGATGCCAGACCATACGTACTAACTGAACTCTCTTAAAAGCAAGTGATAAGGCTTAAACCAACCCAAGAGAAGATGCTTCCCCTGCAGCACTCCTAACAGCCATCAAGCATCCTCAGCTAACATGGGCCTGGTCTTCTGGGCTGCACTGTGCTAGTTCTAACCCACCCAGTAACTACAGCAAACAAGAGAACAAAGCAGCATGCTTTGACGGGCAACCAGAGCTCATTATCTACCTCACCAGCAGAATTCTGGGCCACTGACTCATGTACTCACAGCTACTACCTGTAACTCCTGTAAGCCAGATCTATAAAGAAGCTGCACACTATGGAAGAGTTCCAATGGGTACAAAACCTAGCAGAGTCCACCCTCCAGATCCTCTCCTAAAAACTCTGATGGCTACTTCAGGTTCTTAAATACAAGTTACAGTACTTTTAATCAAGGAATTATTCAAGAACTACCTTGCCAACCAAGAACAGAAACATAACCTACAATATCTAGACAGCTCACAGGGTTACAAATCCCTCACAGCGACAGACCACACCACAGAATTTTAAGTTCTTGTACATCAAATTAAAACCTGACACAACCACAGTTCACCCTGCACTGATCAGGGTCACAAAGCAGCAGTCTACTATATGGAGAAAATCCTTGCCATGTACCATGCCCAAAAGTAGTTGCAGTGCTTGTCATGAAGAAAAATAAAGCAAAAAATAGGCATACTGTCTTCATCACTTCTCTTGGTCCCCACTGTTTCAAACTACCTAATTTCCCTTCTGTGCTCAGGTACCAAGATTTTCCCACACAACATTAGACAATACCCCAGCTGCTTTAAGCTCCATCCTACAAGGAGCTTCTCTTTCCACAATTTATATTTTTAACCTAACCACTTCTTTTTCCTCTGTTTTGTTACCCTCCTACCAAAAAAAAAAGTCTTACAGATCATGAGAGGAAAAGTCTGGTTTGCAAATCTCCACTGGGTTTTCAGACGGCAATAACCTTGCCAGAGAAAGCAGTGTGTTTCCAAGAAAAAGACAATCCCTACAGACAGGGATGGCTGCAATCCCCAGCACTTTACCCAGGACCTAATAGGAATACACTGAGATCATGAGTATATTGAGCTTTCCCACCATATGAACTTCATAATATATCTATCAAATTTCATGCTAAAATTATTTAAATTCCCTCCTGTCCTGTTGAAAGATGGCTTCAAAAATCTGCCATCCAAGGAGTGGAAAAACCATTCTTTGGCCTGATTACTGACTAAATATACCGAGTATGATTTCCATACTTCCTTTTTGCTTGTGCTACTCCATTTAACTTAAACAGTTCAAATATTCACTCTTGCTTTCTCTATTAGTGGGGGTCAAGATCAGCCATAAACCTTCCACACACACATCTCCCACTAAACCATGTCATCCAAAGCTCTGTTCAAGCTGGCCTTGAACACTACCAGGAATGGAGCATTCACAACTTCCTTGGGCAACCCATTCCAGTACCTCACCACCCTAACAGGAAAGAACTTTTTCCTTGTATCCAATCTAAACTTCACCTGTTTAAGTTTTAATCTGTTACCCTTTGTCCTATAACTACAGTCCCCAATGAATAGTCCATCCCCAGCATCTCTATAGGCCCCCTTCAGATACTGGAAGGCTGCTAGGAGGTCTCCACACAGCCTTCTCTTCCCCAGACTGAACAGCCCCTCTCAGCCTGNTCCCCAGCATCTCTATAGGCCCCCTTCAGATACTGGAAGGCTGCTAGGAGGTCTCCACACAGCCTTCTCTTCCCCAGACTGAACAGCCCCAACTTTCTCAGCCTGTCTTCATATGGGAGATGCTCCAGTCCCCTGATCATCCTCGTGGCCCTCCTCTGGACTTGTTCCAACAGCTCCATGTCCTTTTTATGTTGAGGACACCAGAACCGCACACAATACTCCAAGTGAGGTCTCACGAGAGCAGAGTAGAAGGGCAAGATCACCTCCTTCAACCTGCTGGTCACGCTCCTTTTGATGCAGCCCAGGATACACTTGGCTTTCTGGGCTGCAAGTGCACACTGCAGCCGACTCATGTTCATGTTCTCATTGACCAACAGCCCCAAGTCCTTCTCCGCAGGGCTGTTCTCAATCTCTTCTCTGCCCAACCTGTAGCTGTGCCTGGGACTGCTCCGATCCAGGTGGAGGACCTTGCACTTGGCATGGTTAAACTTCATGAGGTTGGCATCAGCCCACCTCACAAGCGTGTCAAGGTCCCTATGGATGGCATTCCTTCCCTCCAGCATATCCACTGAACCACACAGCTTGGTGTCATCAGCAAACTTGCTGAGGTCTCACTCAATCCCACTGTCCATGTCAGCAACAAAGATGTTGAACAAGACCAGTCCCAACACCTATCCCTGAGGGACACCACTCGTCACTGGCTTCCAGCCGGACACTGAACCATTGACCACAACTCTGTGTGCAGCCATCCAGCCAGTTCTTTACCCACCAAGTGGTCTATCTATCAAACTGATGTCTCTCCAATTTAGAGACAAGTATGTCATGCTGGACAGTGGCAAATGAACGGAACAAGTCTGGGTAGACCATAAACCAAATCTATCAACCAACCACTGTAATTAGACAGAAATGTTCTTGTTAAACCCAGTTAATTTACAGCTCTTCACCCTTTCTTCCAATATTCTTCATTCCCCTTGTATTTAATGTAAATATTTCATTAGACAGTCTACCAACTTCATTCTAATACTGACCTATATCCATGGCTTTCTTTCCCATCTTAGTCAAACACTAAAGAGGAAAGGATTTTCAAATAGCCTGCTTATTACAAGACTGTACATAGACCTGAACATACAAACAGGTACCTGCTCAAAAAATAGCTACACCTTAGGTGGTTACTTAGGCGTGTCAAGGAAGTAGCCTAGTTTTATACACTGGAATAAAGATTGAGACCTGATAGCACACATACACAAATCTAATCTGAGAGGAGGAGCATGCATTCAGTAACGTTTCGAAATCAGAATCAACCCTTGGTTTGAGAAACATGTTGCCAAGCAAAGAAAAGGGCAGCACAGTTCAAGACTTTGTACCTGGAGAGCATAGAGAAATGACAACCTGGGCAGGCTTCATCAGCAATCAGCAGTATCTGGAGATAACTTGGAGCAAGTGCATCTGGCGTCTGAAAACCCCTTTGAGAGTTACTTGAGAACCTGGCTCAAAGTTATATTGGGATACAGAATGCTTCTAGAAGCAATACCCTGATACTGTAAGAGTTTTGATTTCAAAATTTTTGTTCATTACATAATAACAACTGTTTTCTAAAGTAACACTTTTTTTGGAAGAAATAGGCTACATCTACATTAGCAAGATCTGTGGCACAGCTTCAGTGGACCCCTAGAGTAAATGGCTATTGCTGAGACCACAGTCTCCACAGTGCCCATGTTCTCTGCACTGTTTACCCTCAAGCAGCTACAGCCTGCACCCACAAATACCCATGGAGCAGCTCAAGTGCACAAGACCTTCCTTCTTTAAAAAGTGAGCAGTTTTCCACTTCCTGCTTCAGTCTTTCTTTTTGTCAGCCACTAATTTTTATTTTGTGTTAGTTTCCCTCTTTACATAGCACTTGCTTGTTGGCTGTCTCCCACCCTCCTGAGCATGCCCACAAAGAAGGGGACAGGCAGCTGCCCAGGTCAGTCATGGGCACAGCTATCCTTACCCTTCTAGAAGGAGAGGGCTGCAGTCCCACTCACACCTGTGAACTCCCACCAGATGCAGCAGGCACACCTACAGTGATAAAGCTAACCCCCAGAAAAATGCAGGCTAACACTACAGCCAAAGGCCAAACAACATACAGTAGATTAACTAAATTATACAACTAGGCTGTCAGACCTCAGGTTGAAACAGCATAGGCCTGTACATTTTAGAAAAGGTAAAATAATTCTCCAAGTCCTATTCTCCAGTACGTAAACAAGCACTGCCATAGAAGTAAGCTGTTGCTTAACAGAGCTACTTGCAAATGCAAACCCCTCTTTTGAAACCCTTGGGATATTTCCATGTGAAAGTAGAAAGTAACTATTGCAAACTGACTGTGGAAAAGGAATGTTTCTTTTAAATATTTGCTAAAGCTTGCAGAGACTTGTGTGAAGACAAAGGAGGGAGCAGAAAGGAACCTGCATGAGCTTTCATTTGGAAAAGTGGTTTGCTTTAATGGCTGTTGAACATACCACATCCATCCAGCTTTCCAAATTTCTGTTAGTGACAAATTACCAGGTAAAAATGGATCTCTTGAGAAAATATTACATTATATAAAACAGGCCTAGGTCACAAAGTTATTATTACTATGCTCCTGCACATGCATACATATGCACACACATAATTAAGCAAAACAAAGTGTATAATCATATATATACAAACTTACACTATAACTTGGACAGAACGCGTGTGTAGAATTTTTCATGCATGTGTGCCTACTCAAAACTTTCATCCAAAGTTAAGCTAAATAAAATTGGTAACATCTGACATTGATTATATTCTAATTATTGCTATTTTAGAGGAGACAATACTGGATTTTGCCTTAGGTATCAACCCTTAGAGATCCTGAAATATCAGACTACGCCTTTACTAGATGCCTGCCAGTCCCTGCTCATCACAACATTTCTGAGGAATCATACCTACGAATAAGTGAGAAAAGGTGATTAATGTCAATTAAAAATACACCATGCTCCGAACAGCTGGGTCTCCGAGCTTTCTTCTTACCCATGGTCAGAAGATCACCTCACAAACAGACTTCAGAATCTTGAGGCCAAACTTTGTGTGATTACCTGGGCAAACCACTCATGTAAGAAACCTTCTGGATGGAAACCCTGTTGCCCACTAGCAATCATGGCTCAAAGAGATCCAAGTGCAGAAGCAGACTGCAAACACGGAGAACGAAAACAAGATATAGAGAGAAGTCTAGCCATGACCCAGAGGACCACTAGAAGACAAATGATAAGAGTCTGTAGCAGTAACAGACTCATGCAACTGCAGTGCTCCAGGCCTTCAACAGAAAGCATTTCTTACCTCTGCAGCTGTCCTGTGAGTAGCTGAGAATCCAGGGTGGAGAGGTGTTCCTGCTGCCACTCCTAATACAGTTCAATGCCTTTTCCCCTCAAGAAAGCCCTTCACAGCTGCAGCAGGTACAGCTCCCTTATATGAGGGCCTCTCACCACAGTAGAGAGGCTAGCAAGGAGCAGGGCAGAGAGAAAAACACAGCTCTCAGAGAGGAGAGAACACTTGCTTCCCAGCAACAGGTGGAAAGCAGCTCTTCTTGCAATACACCTGTACTACCAGTTTACAGTAAACAGCAGAGTAAGTTCCAGAAGTAATAAGTGGCTGCTTTAAACTTGTTTATATCTTCTCCTATAGTCATGGTCTTGTAACTGCTTATTGAAGTGGTAAGAATGCAAAAAAGTTTAGGGTTTACTTGTTAAGACTGATATGCTCTCATCCAGAAATGGTCCCCTGAATACGTTCAATGTGAGAAGTAACTGTCATTTTCCAAAGTTCAGACTAACTACAGCTACGCTATTCTTTGCCCAGAATTCACTTCTTCTTTTTTAAATAATAGGAGACACTGTAACCTACCAGGTCTGAGAAATAAAACCTAGTTGATGAGTTCTGCAAACCTGTTTGTTATACATAGATACCCACAAAAGTGCAAATAAGACACCAAGGCTGTGCCTCCATGTCCAACGACACTGAAGGAGCTCAGCCCGAGTGGGGTGACAACGCACAGGCAAGCGGGACAGCTGCCAAGGACTTCGTACCACTTCCACGAAACAACCACACAATCCAGTTTTTTATTATTCTTTCAACACTAAAGCTTAAATAAAACAGAGAGAGGGGGCTGGGAGCCCTTGGCAGCATAAGCTCCTACTGTGCATAACAAAAGTAAGATCTGGAGAAGCAAAAAGACGGTAATGATGCGATTTATAATAAAGGGAACTTTACGGTTTAACCCTCGGTTACCACACGTGTGTCCGGTACGGATCGCGCACAGAAAAACCCTTTGAGCCGGGGCAGCACCCGCTGCCGGGGCTCCCGCAGAGCCAGCCCCGAGGCGCGGATCGCTCCTCTCCGCAGCCGGGCCTAGGTGCAAGAACTCCGCTCCCCTCCCGCTGTCGAAACCCCGCCGCCAGACCCGACCGCCACTTACTGCAGGAGCCCGAGCAAGCCCGCTTCCCTCTCCGGGCTTCAGTGGCGAAGCCGGCCGGCTCTCTGCGCGCCTCCTCCGGCCGCAGCACGCCTCGCCTTGCCGCCAGCAGCTCACCACCCCCGCCTCGCTCCGCCCTCACGCCAACGGCACCTCCCCGCCCTGCCCGCCGCTTGGCCCGGACGGCAGACCGCGGCCGGGCCCTGCGGCAGGCCTGCTCTCCTCAGGAAGGAAGACGGGCGCTAGGCCCCGCTGCCGGGGACTGTTCCCGCCTCCCGCTCCGGCGCTGAAGAGAGCGGCGCGGAGCCCGGCCCCTCCTCCGGCTCCGGCTGGGAGGGCGCGGCTGCGGCTCCGGTTCTGGTGGGCATCGGGCATAGGGGCTGTTCGCCCTTGCCTTTCAGCCGGGAACTCGTATTTGCATGAACGGATCATCGTGTCTGAGGAATTCTGGTGGTGGTTCGCTTTCGGGTCACCAGGGGTTTCTTCTTTATGGGGAACAGATCCATTATATTAATATATATTAATGCCCATCTGTTTACTGTAGATCCTTCACTGCTTGCATAGTGGGTAAGTGAACAGTGCAGCAGAGGACCTTCCCGACACATCTCTTGATCTGCAGTAGAACTGTAATATTCATAACCTGGATGATTCACAGAGGAAATCCTAGAGCAGAAAAACGCTAAATCTCTGAAGATGCACCTTTGAAAGAAAAAAAATACTCAGTGCATACCGGATGTATAGAAACTGTCATATCTCTCAGTTGTCCTCTCCAGTGGACATACTGTGACAGCATGGCATGAAGATGGTTGAGAAATGACGATTCAGTGTCCTTATACACCTGCCAGCTCTTTTACTTAGACTGAAATTTCTCATGAGACCCTGCTGAGCTCCTGATTTCTGCTGGACTTGCCAGAAGCAGATTTTAGCAGCTAATCCAGGTTCTCAGCAAAGCCAGAGTTTCCACCTGCAGTCAGGCTGCACCGGAGGCCCTCAGGAGCCTACCACAGGGTGACACTTGCCCTATGACAGAGAGGGAACTTTGGAGCACAAGTGCTGGGACAAGATGAATCTCAGTTTAGTTTTGCAGTGTGGGATATGCAGGCTTGTTTTTCTCTATTGAGGGCTTCCTGAGCTGAAAGCTTCACAATTCTTTACCTCTCTAAAACAGCAGATTTCCAGTCTTGAGCATCCCTGGGCAGTTGTGTAAGGCTTGTAAGTTGCTGATAGGGTGATAACTTGAGACATTTTAGCAGGCTGAGAGAGCTGGGGTTGGCGTCTCTCCAGGGAGACCCATAAAGCAGCCTTCCAGTGCCTAATGGGGCCAATAAGAAAGTTGGAGAGGGGCTTTTTTACAAGGGCAGGTAGTGATAGACAAGGGTGAATGGCTTTAAACTGACAAGATTAGAGATCTAGATTAGATATCAGGAAGAAGTGTTTTCCAGGGAGGCACTGGCACAGGTTGCCCAGAGAGGCTGTAGCTGCCCCATCCCTGGCAGTGCTCAAGGGCAGGTTGGACAGGGCTTTAAGCAACCTGGTCCAGTGGAAGGTATCTCTGCCTGTGGCAGGGGGCTTGGAACTGGATGATCTTTAAGGTCTCTTCCAACCCAAACCAGTCTGTGATTCTATGATTTTGTATCGCCTCGTTCTTCTTTCTGTTCTGTTATACCAAGTGACAAGACTTGGAAGAGCTGATTCTAAGAGTTATGGTCTCTAATGGTCATCTTTGTTTCTCATCCTTGTTCCCACACTCAAGGGTCCTAGGGATACAGCTGACAAATATAGCTAGGTGGTTTTTTTGGGAATCATCTGGAGATTCCCACCTGTTGCTTCTTTTGCAGTGAGAAAGCAAGACACGTGTTAGTGATAAGCCAGGATCTTCCTCCTCCTCCAAAACACATTGTTAAACTTATAGCTGTGGTTTTTTTTCCATGCAACTTTACATTATTAGTGCACTGCAGTTGTGGTTCCACAAGAGTTTGGGATCTCCCTTTCCATGAAGGGCAAAAACGCAAGCTGATCATATGACTGTTTATACCCATAAGCCCATCACAAGTCTGTCTCTGCCTGCATACTGCTGTATCAGTTGCCTGTTGCAGTTGGTGTCACACATGCAGGACCTCTCCACACCCTTTACGCTGTACTCCCTGTGGTTCCCTGCTTTCCAGGCACACAGGGATCAGCAGTGTGTCTAACTGTGCTTCTTGGCTGTCTCCCACAGACTGCTTTTATTGCTGTTCTTCCATGCTTACTATTTAGTCAACGTGCTTTATAGGCAGTATGAGACGTGTTTTCTATCAGGCACAGTAGAACAACCTGCTGCTGCCATGAAAGATGGGCCACACCTCCCTCCCACAGTGTTCTTCTGGCATGCTCCCTGTTCTTGTCAGCCAGTGAAATGTCAGTAACAGGTCCCATCTGGGAAGGCCATAGGAACCTAACCCCTCCCTCCTGGGTCAGATATAACCAGATGACCTAAACTGGATGCTGTAATAGCAAGGTATGGCTGTCAGTTCTCTAGGTAGCATTTAAAGTCAGTGAACAACTGCAAGGGTTGGATTTCAGAAGTTTTGCAAAGTAAATGATATTCAGGCCACCAGTGCAGGAAGCAGTTTTTATCCCAGCCACATGGCAGTGCTCTTATAAGGAAATAAGGTCTCGAGTGGCAGGTGGAATTAGTGTACACCACAGATACTCAAGCTTAGAATCTACAGGAGTACCTCAGCTGAACAGAATGAATGGACAATGAAAGAAAAAGGCCCAAAAGTGGATTAATTGTTTTTTTGGGGGTACAGTTTGGTTGGGTTTCAGGGTTTGTTTTTTTTTTTTTCAGTTGGGCTTTTTGTTGGGTTTTTTGTGTGTGTGTTTTTTGTTTGTTTGGTTTGGTTTTTGAGGTTTTTTAGAGTGAGAGAGGAAGAAGAGTAACTGGACTAAGAAAAAATGGATTTAAATGCAATTTGTGCTGAATAATTTCAGCATAATCCAATACACACAAGTTCTAGGTGTGAATACCTACCCCGTATATATGTGTACTAACATGATACTAAATGTTGTTGTTTCATCTGTCTCTAACAAATATTCAAAACATCATCACAAATTTGTTACCCTCCCACCCCTCAGGATTGTTGTCTACCCAGATGTGGCTGCATTGTCAGTATCAATTTATGATAATTTTTGATCGATTCAAAACAAAGCAGCGTATAAATGTAAAATGTGTGTACATCCACTTCCCAAATATATATTCTGCACCCCAGCACTTCTGTGTTTCACAAACTCTTCCAAGCCAGGAAAATCGTAAAGGGTAGTAAAAAACGTGAGTGCCATACTGCTCTTCTCGTAAAAGGTAAATCCAAGAATGACTGAAAATCTTTATAAGGATCTCATTTTTCTAGCAATCTCCCTTTCCAGGAGTGGTTCTCTACCTGTTCACATGTTCAGCTTCCCCCAAGCAAGGGATGGGCTGTTCTTTCCTCCCTTTATTAGGTTTCTTTAACTACCATTGTCTTTTTATCTTACTTTTCCAGCTGGGTTTTTAACTTAGTTACTGGTTGGTAAAGGTTGGTCTTGATAAGTTTGAATAATGACAGATTTTAACAAATTAAGCAAAAAAAAAAAAAAAAA
>NDXB01015118.1:225030-235915 GCA_002631895.1 Agapornis roseicollis | reverse complement strand
AGGTTGGTCTTTATAAGTTTGAAAAAAAAAAATTTTTAAAAAATTAAGCAAAAAAAAAAAAAAAAAGATACCTGAAAGTATCACAGAATTCATCCCTCTTTAGTCTGTTTTTTTAATTTTATGTCTAGATGAAAATATTACCTTCTAAGTCTCTGTACATGTCCTTGGGACATGTGCCAAGACAAGAATTTTAGATGCCCGAAATCATGTGCTCAGGAGGTGTAAACTGTGTTCAGGGAGAGTTCACCTTTTCTTCTTAACCCTGGAGGCAGTTTCTCTTCATTAGCAAGGGAAGATGGAGAAAAAGATTATTACCATTGCCTCACTATATGCCAGTGTTATGTATCATAAGAAGATAATCTGTTCGTATGTTCACAAATATGTTTTCTCCTAATCTGTCTTCAGGAAAATGTCTTTGGGAGGAGCAAGGGGTAATAGTGGCAGGAGACTTGATATGAAGTGACAGAAACAGAAGCAAAATTTCTCTACAGAGATTTTTTCAAGCAGGACCTGCAGTAGGTCCTCCCATTAGAAAATAACAGTAACTAGTCATGGCCATGATTAAACATTTAGAAGTATTTCCATCTCTGGCTGCTGGTGTCAAGTATCATTCAGAAATGCAACTGTAGTACGTCACAGGAGATGTACTCAGCCAGTTTGCTGGCTGAGCCAGGCTGTATTGCTGGTGTTGAGTCATTTTCCCCCTACCCTGCAACAGATTAAAACGTCCATGGTGTTTGTGTGCACATGTGTATCTGAAAAGAGAAAGTGGCTCATTTTTCTATTAAAACTAATGTGTTACCATTATAATTATGTCTTATTGTTTGCTGTTAAAAGATAACACATCAGGGCTGAGTCACAGAAACAAATGCAAAAAATTGCAGTCTTAAAAGAATAAGGTGACAGGTCACATTCATTGTTGTAGAACAAATGCAATAATTAATTGCCCTCTCCCTGCAGTGGTAGCACAAGCTGCTAGAGAGCCAGGAAGTGAAAAGGAGCCATGTGGAGTATCATATTCTTCTGGGGCAAACAGCTGAGGTAGGTCTAACAGAGAACATGAATTTCACTGGGAGAGAGAAAAGAATGACAATATCTTATAGAAAGCAAGACTGCTTGGACTTTTCAAGAGTATTTATTTTCTATTGTTTAAAGATCTTTGTTGTTGCAGGAAATATGAAAAACATGATTTATTTTGTCTTCATTTGTGCCAGAGTGAGAGATTATATTCAGAAAATATAACACAAAAAAGTTTTTGGAATTTGTGCTGTATTTTTTTTTTTTCTCTCAGCCAGTGACAGGCCAGAATCAGCCCATGTGAAAATACACTTCTTATCCAGGTATGTTCTCCATTGAATTGTTTAGGAAAAAGCTTAGAAAACTTGTTCAAAGATATAAACAATCACTTTGAAATCTCTCACCTGTATTCCAGTACATAATGAATAGACAGGATTTGGGGCTCTTGTTCCAATGCCTGTTCCACTAGCATTGCTTGCCTGATGACTTTTATTTGTCACCATTTGAACTGTACCTGGGACAAACATTTTCAGGGTGTCCACAGGTTTATAAGGAATTTATGCAGATTGCCAGCAACATAATCAATAGTTGGGTTCGGAAAAGTTATTTTAAATAACCACATATATCATTGTCAGTTTGAGTTTGGTGACCTTTTGTAATCCAGAACTGTTCAGTTGAAAATGAAAATTCGTAAATTCCCACTTGGCTGATATCTGAAACAAATCAGCATTACTAGATGTAAATGACTTCCCCTGGTGTCTGAGCCTGTGGATCTGGTATTGTGCCCTGGCTTCCTCTTAGCACTATTTTTGACCATGCCAACCATCCTGCAGCTTCCCAGAATTTAAGATTGTTATAGCTCATCTGCAGACATATTTTTCCCTGCAGATTTAAATAATTAATTGGGACGTGCCTAGTGGGTCTTGAGATAAACTTAAAAGAGGCAGCAGATATGTGTGACCAAGTGACCTTTTGCTGTCCTGCTCGTCCCTGTGCTCTCACTGTGCTCAAAGGGACACTGTCAAAATTGCTAGGCCTTAAAACTTTAACCTGCACTGACAAGTTGTTCTACATTATAAGTCTTACCTAAAAGATTACCACGGTTGTTTTGTTTGTTTTCTTTCAACAATCTTTGCTGAAGGCTCTGCAATATGTATTCATTTGTCCTTTTGGGTAGGTGGATATTTTTAAATGCCTGGCTTATTCCGTGACCTGTTAAAATCAAGTTGATGTGCGTGTACTCCACTCAATGGAGAACTCACCAGGGATGGTACAGTTTTTCTGCACTCCAGAAGCAGAGACAAAAGCACACTTTGGGAGCCTTTACTGAAGAGGACTTAGAAGCCATTTTGAAAGGCCTGAAGTTATCTTTCATTATTTTGGGGGCCAGTAAGAAGTCTTGGCTAGACTTCTCCAGTAATGTTAAGTACTATGTATGTGTTAGTTAGGCATGAGAAACTGATGATCGGGCAGTTGGTTCTTACAAAGAGGTATGTTATGTTTCAGGCCAACCTGAATTACTCCTCAGGCATTATTTCTAACAAGATCTCCATTTCATACAGCACATGAAGAGGTCCATCAGAGCAAAGAGTACAGCTACATTTGTGGCATCACACTTTCTTGGTTTTATCTATCAGTACAAGGATTGATGCAACACCAGTTTTAAAGCAGGTGGCTGCACAGCCACAGTTGTAACGAATGACATGGGAACATGTGTCCATGTGTGCTAGGGCAGAGGGGATGAGTGATATCCACTCACCCCACCCCAGGTAATCCACACTTACAATTTTAAGTTGATTTGAGCTGTTTCACTGCTGCCTATCTATCAATCCCTACCTTGTTCCTACTGCAGCCACAGCAGCTGAACTTGGGATGTTTGAGTCTACAGGTGACCCTGAGCTACAGCATTTTCCTCAGAGATACACAAAAGGGTCAACAGCAGACCTGGAGTTCCACGGCTTGGCTCTGCAGCAGCCAAGCCCATGGAAGGCACTGTGTCAAGCCTTAGGCAGAAGCATCAAAGTCCCTTTAAAGGAGACCCAGAATAGAAAAAAAATGTGTTTGTCCCCTTCTGGGGGATAAAAAGACCAAAGCAAATTCTTTTCCTTCTTCCTGTAACAAGTTTTGCCTTGCTTCTGGTGAAGGTCTGTGGCATCTCCTTAGCTGCCTGAAAGACTTGAACAAGACCAAAGGGGGTGATGTCCCAAGTCCCTCACAAGGTAAACCCTCCCACCCATTCATCAGATACTGGGTAGAAATGTACAAAAGTACATTTTGAGCAATCTCACTAAAAAGTAGTTCCCTAGATGTTATAACCTTATATGAAGTTGGATTCTTGATGCCATTCAAGCCATCTTCTGAACTCCTACAATTACAGATATTTGACAGATGTCAGCTAGAGACACATTTGTTTTTATGAAGTATTTGTACTTAAATTTCAGACAGTAATTTCACTGGATGGTCTTGCACTGCTCTGCTGTCTTTGCACAGAACATCTCCTTCTGCACTGAGGTTTTTCATGGAACATTCTCCTAACCATTATGATGATTAAGACAATGATGTCAGAAAGACTGTCTCACTGGAACAGGATGCAGATTCTTAATCAGCTGAACTGATCCTCTGAAATTTTCATCAGTTCTGAGGCTCCAGACCACCATTGTCTTAATATTACAGGTCTCAATTCTCTCCTTCATTCAGCATTCTCTGCTACAGGGTAATTTTAAAAGGGAAGCCAAGTACGAGCCTGTGTCATGAAGTTTGAAAAAGGGTTTCTGGAGCATGTTCTGGAGCAATTTTTGAGCTCTTTGAGGCGCATGAGTTGCCAAACTCCTCCTGATTTACACAGATCTCTGCAGTATGTCATCCAGCATCCATAGATGTTCCAAGCAGATGCAAACTGTGGTCTCATGGATGTGGAAAACTGTTCTCTAAATTATGAACTACAACTGCAAGAATGAGTTTTGTTTCTACCCTGGGAATAAGAGAGGCTTGCTAATAGTGCAAAGTTTGCTACTGTGGCAATGCTCTGCAAAATGATTCCCCAACAAGCAGCAGTTCAGAAGCACAGCATGTTTTGTTAATGACCCTGATCAGCCCAGGAGAGCCAAGGACTCTTCTCTCTTACAGATTGCAGCTGGTTCTCACATGGCCAGGCAGAGAAATCACTGATCCATCCCTGCCAGCTGACCTTTGCCTGCAGTGCCTCAACTCTCCAGAAAAGAAAGAAATGAGAGAATAAAAGTAGGAGAAGGGGGGAAATGGGTTGGTCAGTGGTTGCTATTACTTCAGCATGACTAACTTTCAGTTATATTAAAATAGTGAATTAGAGTCTTCTCAATATGAATGTTTTTTGCTTAACTGCTTTGGGACTTCTGGTTCTATGCTTGTCTGGGAAAACAGTTTTTCAAGGCTGACAGATGCAACTGTAAGCAATAGCCTAAACAATAGTTATTATCTGAAGTATTTATTTTGTTTCCTCCTGCCTGTTTGAAAGGAAGAAGTTGCAATTAAGCTTAGGGAAGGGAACTGTGGTGCCATTGTCGCAGGGCCATGTTGTTGTTCTGGGCTGGGGGTGACTGGGAAATAATGTCCTTGGTATCCAACTGGCTGGTGAGTAAATTGCAATCTTGACTCTCCAGATTCATTAAGAACACAAGTTTTGCTCAGCTTCTGCTTTGTGTGTGCAGGAAATTTTCACCCTTTCCACAAACTGAATGTGTGGTTGGGAAGAGTTAGGTGACTGCTGCAGGACTGGTAAGCAGGCAGGAGACTCCGTAGGGAAGCTTTAGGTGTTAATGTATGTTCACACAGGAACATGGAACATTATTTGTAGTGCCAGATACAGATAGGTGTTTTCTTCTTCAGAAAACACCTCTTTTGCAATGATTGGTGGTAGGTGCCCATTCTGCCTGGAGTGTATATTAAGCACAGCTGTACTTTTCATACACACATCTTAATGAATGTGAAACACTTAATGTTGCTTTTCCTTAAACAGTTTGGTGTGGCCAATTTGGGAGCGCCACCAATCAAAACTAAGTGTCAAGACTGTGCACAATTTACATTAGAACATGGCATCACTGTATTGCAGTGCAAGTGGTGGTGTTCTCTGGATATCTTATCGCTGGACAAATTTATGCTGCACTGGAATTTTGGGATCCAAAGAGCTACATCAGTTGACACAACGAAGAAACCAAAGTTTGGCATTGAACGGTGAGGATTCCTCTACCAGTAGATCACATGAACTGAGCCTCTAAACCCTTGACTGGCACAGTCCTGCTATGGAAAAGGAATAAAAATACACCTTGAGTGACTTGGTCTGAAAGCTTTTAAATGTAAGGGTGATGGGAAGGGCCACAGAGATAATAATATAAGGATAGGGCAGCCATATGAGGAAAAGCTGAGAGAGCTTGGCTTGTTCAGCTTTGAGAAAAGAAAGCCTAGGGGGGACCTTATGACCATGTTCCACTATTTAAAGAGTGGCTACCAAGAAAAAGGGGACTCCCTTTTTACAAGGAGTCACACGGAAAAGAGTGAGGGTAATGGGTACAGGTTACTCCTGGGGTGTTTCTGGCTGGACACAAGAGGAAAATTTTTCACACTGAGAACAAGTAGCCATTGGAATAATCTCCAGCACTGGACACTTCAGATGGAGCTCGATAGCATGCTGGGCCAGGTAGTATAGATCATGCTTTGCCTAGAAGGGATGGAGTAGATGTTCCTAGATCCCCTCTAACCTGGGATTCTGTGATTTTATGATGGGTGTATTATGCAGTTTACTAGGGTTTTTTAATAGTTTACGGGAATAAAATATTGCCCACTTTCTGAACGATCGATTGAGGCATGTGGGAGGCCTCTAGAAACGTCCTAAGTGCGCGCATTGGTGGTTCAGTGGTAGAATTCTCGCCTGCCACGCGGGAGGCCCGGGTTCGATTCCCGGCCAATGCAGTTTGCTTTTGATTTGGTTTGTTTGTTTTTTTTTTTTTATTTCCGCTTGGTGTTTGGCAGCAAACCCGCTGCGGCGGGAGCCCAGAGTGCTTTCCTTTCTTTTTCCCCTCGGGATTCCCGGCAGGAAGACGCGCCGCCGTTTTCTTCCTTCGGGGAGAAGGGTTGAGGACAAAAAAAAAAGGAAAAGAAAGCAAAAGAAGCCACTGGAGATGCCGGGGATTGAACCCGGGACCTCACACATGCGAAGCGCGCGCTCTACCACTGAGCTACATCCCCGGCTGTAAGGTATTTTTTTCCGAGTGCTATCAGAGGTAGGCAGCCCTACTGCCCCTGCAGCCCCCAGTCACCCACCGGCCCGTGTTCCCCTTCTCCATATAGCTGCCTCCAACGTTTCAGAGCTCCCCCGGCACAGCGCCTGGCCGTGGAATAGAGCAAACAGCCGCGCGGAGCGAGCCCCGACAGCTGCACAAGCCCAGTCCTCGCTGGAGGGGGAGACCTACCGGAAAAGCCCGTCCCCTCCCCGCACTCCGCGTTTTAACGTCTGCGCTCCTCCTCTACCTCTGCCTCTCTGTGCCTGACCAGTGTCTGTACCTCAAATTCCCTTCGGGACCCCCGGAGGATTCAAAGGGACGCAGCTAGGAGGGAAGACCCTGAAAACCTGCATAATCCACCTGCTTCTTCAGCGCATTTTCCTTAATCTCGGATTTTTCTAACAAATCTAAGATTCTAAACTGCCCAGTAGGAGATTAGTTACTGTGACACAAAATGTACCTCTTCTAGGATACTCTTCCCATCCAAGAATGGACTTGGCAGGAGGCCTGATACTAAAGAAAAAACAGCCCAGACAGCTTCTCTTCATTGCATTATCCCAGTAAAACCAGCAACTTCCACTAGTTTTATTGGGAACTAGCTGGTCCTTCTCTCCGTTTGTTTTCAGAATGTAAACACAATCTCCCTGAGATGTGCTACTCTCCCCTCAGGATGCTTCTATCCCATAACACATAATACTATAGTGTGTTTGATGTCCACTCTTAGAAGAAGGCACCACAAGCAGCTGTATCTCTTCCAGGGGACCTAAGGCAAGGAGGACTCTTCACCACTGAGCACAGTTCCTCTCATGTACCCTGTCTAGACATTCATAACCTCAACGACTCATGGATTTCCATCCTGTCAGGAAGCAGCATTTAACAGCTTGGCTTTCTTCAAAACAGATTTTTAGCAGAAGCTTTTGAGGAGTTACTGAATTTGATTTTCATAATTAACACAACACACAAACTGTTTGATTTGTCTGTTAAGACAAAGCACAGAATAGCAGTGGCTCTTAACAAAGCTGAGCCAAGGGTGCAGGGCAGGTTAATACCAACCACAGCAATAAAAACACAAAGCAATTTAAAACCTTCTCTTCCTTTTTTCCCTCTTTTTGTTTACCTTTCTGTAGACCTCAGAATAGTAGAAAATGAATAATACAGATATTACTATGCCTTTATGGCTTTCTCAGCTGTGATGGACAGTCAGTCCAATTGTGAAACTTCCCATGTGGAAGGTGGATCAAGGCAGAGCACATTCAAGCTGCTGAGAAGAGCAGCTATGAATCCAAAGCATATCACCAAGTATTTAATTACTATCCCAGTGGAACCAATACAAGAGCTTATGTGCTGCCTATATTAAAGTGAAACAACGCTTCTATTGCAGCTAGATCTAAATATCCCCCGGACCATCACCTACCTAATACAGAATAAATTGAATTATTCAAGCAAGACTCAACAGGTGGATGCTACGGGAGAAAATAAGATGGCTCACAGTGAGCTGTAAAGTAAAAAATTACCCACAGATGGCTATAAATCTACTCAATGATAAGGCCAAGCCTACCAGAAGTGCGGGTACTTTGAGGACAAAGAAATGGACCCCTCTTGGTTCTGGACAGTGGCAGTACAGCTCCCAGTGCTGCCACATGCACATCTCATGATCCTTCAGCTGTCGCCCACAGCTGAGGTCTTGCCCAGATGCCTAGAGGCAGCCCGGGTTCCAGGAAACACTCTTCTCTTGTGCCCAGCAGTTTTCAGTGCTACGGGATGCAGGGCACAAGTTGGACATTCAGCTTTTTCCAGAGCTCCTTCAGAAGACTACATTCACCTCTTTGTGTTTGGGTTTCTGTGCTGACATCAGGGAAAAACAATGTCACTGTTATCTGGCAGCTCCTCCGCATTCCTTGGTGGGATTAACTCATTCCTGGTACCTCAAACCTTAGGCCTTTAAGGGAGGCCTGCCTCATCCCCAGGGTGTTTTCATTGAATCCGCTCATGTTTTTGCATTTTTCATTGATTCTCGTTAGATAAATGCTTAAGCTCACTCTGTATTTTCTAGAGGAATTTTTCTCCAAGCTAATGGATTTCTGAAGTCTAGCCTGAAAAGAGTTCTGTTTCAAAGTGACCTCATGTACACACCGCATACTGATCACAGTGACATTCTGAACAGACATATAGGCATTTCTATCTGATACAGGTTTCTAACACTGCACTTCTTCCCAGGATTAAATGTTTACACTCAAAATTCCATCTTATAATAGGCACTTTCAGTCAATAAAATACAGCAGCAAAGCATAGCAGTATAAACCAAACATGAGGAGTATTCATTTCCCGAATGCAGCCCAGCCACAGGCATTCGCTCTCTGTGCCATCCCAAATTCCTCTGCCTGAACAAGGTCTCTGCTCCCCTGGGAGTATTTTCCTTCCCCTCTGTCATGGCTTACAAGGCTGGACCAGGGCTGTGGCAATGGCATCAGCTGTAATAAACAACTAAAGTTGTTTTTCTCCCATCACACGATCATATCATCCATTTGTTTGAAGTATCCAAATGAGTCAGTGCAGAATATTCATGAATCTCCTAAATATTTTCTACTTCATTTAGTGTTCCTATCCTGCACCAAAAACACATTCCTGCTGGAGATTAGGAAAACTGTAAAATGACAAATCTCAAAGATTATGAAGAACACACTAGCTACTTACTTATGCCACTTAGCAAACAATTTTAATTAATAAATGTAGTAGAAAATAAAAACAAAAACAAGGAGGGAATACAGTGCTCAGACTAAGCTTTGGCAAGTTCTGCATGTATGTTGCACTGAGCTTGAATGAAGTTACAAGCTTCAGCCCTGCAAGTACAAATAGTATTTTCTTCTGTGCTTTTCCATCTTTGATTTTTATTGAATTAACTCCCTTGTTTGCTGTGGTGAAATGGAGGAGTAAGGCGAGGAAGTCTTCCACTAGTTCCCAGTCATCATGGACTAAGTGTTTAGCTGTTTTTTTGTGGTTCCCAGTGAGAACGTCATAAGAACATCCCCAAACTATAGGTTACAAATCAGCCCATATTAAAGAATTACAAAAATTAGAGTTAAAAAAGGAGATAAAAAGGCAGAAAACGGGATTAACGTACTGAACTGGGAGATTCATTAGGGTTGCAGACAGATAAGTAAATTATAGCCCTGAAGAAATTATTTGACTGGCAAATTAATTACGCAATATTACAATGGTTTTCTCAGCCAAATTTAGCCCTCAGGAAGCAGGTAGGAGTCTGCATGACTTAATAAAAGGAGCCTCAACTGGTCTTCAGATTAATCAGAGATGAAAATTAATATTTCAAGATTTGAGGGAAATAGGAGGGGTTTTTTTAAAGCTCAGAAAGATGGAATCTGGCACAATTGTACAAGTTTGCATAGGCTGTAAGGCCACTGAGACAGCAAGATGCTCCTGCTTTTCTACAAGCCTTTAGTTTACAGACTGACCTGTGAAGCCTTGGTAGAGGCTGATCTGGAAATGAACATGGCAGTCTTGTTAGGACAGATCATTCCACAAGACACTTTATAATTGTTTAAGGAATGCCTGATTAAAATTTTCTGCAAAATATTGTACCCCAACCCTGCAAACATACATTATGGTTATTATTACATTTTTATTACTACTACTATTATTATTTTCTGACCTACTTTCTCAGACTTTTCCCATGCTTGCAGTTCTCCCTGTTTCTGCATGCAGAAATATAATAGATAAGAATTTTTACTATTATTTTTCAGGTTGCTTGCTAAGTGTCATACTTTTAAGGAAGAGATATCTTCAGCTCTCTCATGAAACAAGTGTTCTTTGTTGTTCCTGGAAAACCTTTGGAAATACATTTGGAAATTGAAACACATCACCTTCTAGGGATAAGTATCATACAACACGCTCATTAACCCAGTCTGAACCATAATGTCATTATAAATATTTAGTAAGATTTTTTTCTGATGGCTTGAAATTGCACAGCAAGAAGGCAAGGTTCATACGCATTGCCTTAAGCCAAGCATAATTCTTACTTCAGATCTCAACAGCTGTTTCAGCTTCCAGTGCTCCATTTTCTCCAGGGGAATCTCTTCCTTCTCTGTTCTTCATGTCCTTCAGGTTACTTCTGGAATCCAAAACATAAATGCTCTTTCAGACAAAAGGAAGACGTAAGTCTTTTGGAAGTAAATAATTCTGAGATACTGTGGGTCTCTTCATCCCTCCTGCTAACTAGGGGCAAGCTATCTCTAGCATGGCTGAAGAACCACAGAACTGGCATTTGTCCTTGGCAATTTGGATACCATCCCTTGCATTGGTCTTAATTTTGTGCCATTAGCAATTACATGACCACAGTTTGCTTTCCACCCAAACCACATGCCAAGCATGGTGCTAACTACAAGAATTCATTGTGATAAATGGTGCCAATGTGGGTGGGAATCAGAAGAGAAGTGCCCATGGCCCACTGCTGCTCAGCTCGAAATGAAGAGAACCCTAGGCTGGGATCAGATCAGCCCAAAAAGGCAGCCCCCTAATTGTTCTAATGTACTACTACTTCTAATAATAATGATGAAATGGGAAATACCAGAAAAGAGAGAGAGAGGAAAAAAAAAAAA
>NDXB01015118.1:209717-224941 GCA_002631895.1 Agapornis roseicollis | reverse complement strand
AAAAAAAAAAAAAAAAAAAAAAAAAAAAAAAAAAAAGAAACCCAACAGTGATATACAATACAATTGCTCATCACCTCCTCACCAATATCCAGCCTATGATCCAGCTAAGCTGTACTGAGCAACAATTAAAACATTGGTGTGTTATCAGCATTTTTCTCAGACTAAAGCAAAAACACAGCACTGCACCAGCTACTAGGAAGAAAATTAACTCTATCCCAGCTGAAACCAGGACAACCCCTCTGCAAACAGGGTCCTGCTATACTCTGCATACTTTCCCCTCAGAAATCATGAACATTTTTACATAAAACCAAATTTTTCCACTTTTATGATCCAGGTAGAAAAGTGGACTTCTTTACCCAGGCTCATAGAGAAAGAAAACCAAAATGAAGCCTACTACTAATAGCACTTGCAAAAAAATTCAATTGGACTTCATTTTTGTTACTAGGCTACTTTTGAGCTGATAGGAAACTGGAAGCTTTACATTTTATCTCATTTCAGTAATACTATAATTACTGGATAGTAATAATAACTATAGTAATAATTCAGTAATTATTGTATATACTTACATTTTATAAATATACTAGAACAACTGCTTTATTTCTCTGCACCATTGCAAGCAGATTAACACAGATACTTTCTTAGAAGAGCATATAGAACACAACTGTCACATCCTGTCATGGTTCTGCTGCCAGGCAGCCATATTACAGCAAATGAATCTAAAAGCAAATGTGGAAAAGCATCACATGCCAAAGGACAACAAGAGTTTGCTGTTAATTAAAAAACTGAGCAAAGTGAAAGTTTCACTGGAAATAGACATCAGGAACATGAAAAAAAAAACAACCCAGGACAGAAGTTCATTGCTGTTACTCAAGTGAACATATTCCTGTAAGGGATATACTACATGGAGCCTCAGGTTCATCTTGTGGAAGAGAAACCAGTACATGTCATGGTAACCTTTTCAGTGGAACCTGATATTAAACTTTCTATTCTGTTATGATGCTAAGACTGAGAAAGAAGAGATTACTCAGAACCAGAAAGTAGCAACAGAAAAAACCCCACAGAGAAATAGGGGAAAAAAACCCCATTGAATTCTGTGACTAAAGAGTATTTTTTACTTTAGATTTGACTTAGGTAATGTAGCAACAGTCCACAGTGGTTGAAAAAAGTGATATCCTTACCCACAGTATCTCATACTGCACCCCTGAAACTCAGGCACTTGTTAAATGAAGGAATTTAGGCAGGATTTAGGCACATAGTACATTTCTGCAAAAGAGGTTTGAGATTTTGCAATGCCGGGCATTTTAACCTCAGGTTTTGGGGTGCAGGGAGAGCTTTTGGTCAGCCTTTCTGCTGCCTTGGCAGTGCTGCTATTCACGGAGCCCGAGCCACCTCCTCTGCATATGGCACCTTCAGCACTCATGACTTGGGAGACCCAGGTTCCTCTTCTATTCTTCCTCAGAGGGTTGGCAGCATCAGCTTAGCAACTGCAAACACCAGTCATTGAAAGCCCTGGCATGGGTGGGGAACGGGGAGTGAGCACCATGCTTCAGCTCCTCTCCAGCAATGGCACAGTGACATGGGTTAGAGCTGTATTTGGGAGTGCCATCAAAATGTTGGCCAAAGTGACTTGCCTATTCTTTAAGACTAGTAAATTATATTTTGCTTGTTAATCTTATAGCAAATTTTCACCCTTGTTTTACCTTTCCAGACTTATGTGATTTGGATGCCACTCAGAATGATACACGTTATTAGTAACAGCATTTAACTGAGGACTCAAGCTGAAGGTATTTCCTGAGTTTTCCTCTGATTCCATCATCCCAGTATGGATGGATTTATTGGTAGGGAAAGGGGGTGGACCTGCCCATTCCACCTTCCTAATATACTGACAAGATTTACCCCCCTCTCCCCCTTCTGTCTCACACCCCCATAAACGTTTCTCCTGCCCTTTCCCTGGTTGCTGTTCCACCCACCCCTGCCAGCTCTCCTGAGAACTGGCTCTTCTCTGCTGTCTGCGTTTTGCTCCGTGACATGAACCATGCCAGTAAACATCTTGCAAGACAGGGCCTGGAGTTCTGTTGAGTTTGCATTTTTCAGTATACCAGCACATCAGGCTAATTCCTGCTCTTTTCCTCACTGAATCCATTTCCCAACCCCAAATCCAGTTGTTAACCTGCTGTGAGGTGCAATATGTTTGAGAGTGAAACAAAAGTATAGCTTTACTGCTTCAGGAGCTACTTTCTTGGTCATATTTGCCAAAAAGGTTCTCATCAGTTTAGATTTTCCTAAATGCTGGTCTAGTTTCTTGTGAGCTTCTGATGTCAAAGTATCTTAATATAAGGCTGAATGGCAGACACACAATACACACAGTGTGTGTTGGATAGGATCTTCATACAGCAGAGAGAATAAATTCTGAGAAAGCCATTATATGACCATTGTTTTAGGTAAATGAGGAAGACTAAAATGATATTTATTAAAAAATTAGACCAAACTTTTTATTTCTTTAAAAAACCATAATAAACTGATTCCAAAGTCCCATGGAACTGGGAATTTGGCCAAACTGGTTCTTGTCCCTCCACATAGAAGTTACCGTTGACTCCAAAACAACACATCCACAATGCATCCACATCTCATTATCAGTATCAATATCAAGTCTGGGCTAATTTAATATGGATTTGATGATATAAAAATTGACTTAGTTTTCCAATGGTGTCTTGTACTGGAAGCTCATATATTTGTTCTTGCTTATCACATCAATATGGACTAATTTAATTGGCTTTCATATCGAACAATCTGAAGAATATACAATCCAGTCTTGATTCTGCCATGATATATCTTATTATTAAAGCTCTCTCATCCAAAAACTAATGTATTTTTATGTACTCATAATATTAATTTTTATCTCAGTTTTGATCTATTTTTTTTTCATGTTGAAGAACCAGATCCCATTCAGTCAAAGCGGGGAAAAAAACCAATTTTTTTCTACATTTTGTGTGCAGGCTGAGCTACAGTTTGGGTATTTTTATTTCTGTCTCAAATCATTGCTCATTACTTACTGTGTTTCAAATGTTTCAAAGACAACTATGTGATTTATTGTGCCTTATTACTTGCCTGTTTCTCCATGATTATTTCATGGACTGGACATGGAAAGCAGGCACTTTGCATACCACTGGGTGTTTGTAAGTGCTGTGTCTGCATCAAATTTCAGCAGAGCCTTGCTGAAAGCAGTGATGTGCTTTGGGAAGTGCAAGAGGGGTCCCTCCTCACAAGCTATGGAGATGTGGAAAATGCAGCCCTCACAGCATGATTTTTGAGGCTGTGCTTTTTGCTGTGATCCCTGTAGGATCTAGTGAGCCTGCACAGCAGACACACTGGTTGTGCATAGCACACGAGCTGATGATATCTTTACCTTCATGCACATGAAGCCTGTAGTAAGTACTTATGTTGACAACTTGAAGTTCACATGCATGAGCCGTAGACACCAGTGCAGCAGATGTTGCTATGCAGCTTGCTGTGCCAAGGATCTGCTTACTGCATGACACGTGCCCAGCTCTAACCGGTATTTACTCTCCACAAAAATGCTCCTTTTTGTTTTCTCCTGATTCTTGCAAGATGTCAGCAGCCACTCTGGGAACCTCTGGGAACACTCTGAGAACCTCTGGGCGCACCTCCAGAGGTGGCCGGAGGCTATGAAGCCCAGGAAGCCCAAAGGAAGGAGAAGGTGTCCCTTGCTCAGCCAGCCTGACTCAGTGCTGGTCCCCACCAACCTAGGGCTCTAAAAAGTATTGAAGGAAGAAGACCCTTGGGCACAGAACTTACCTGCACCTAAGGGCATGGGCCAAAACCCAGCTGGAGGAGGAGGCAGTGAAGTGAGCACAGCATAAGCCTGAGCAGACACACTGGGACCAGGAGACCATGAAGAAAAGCTGCCAACATCAATGCTGCCATGGGTAGGACAACCAAAGCACTCCTGAAAGGCCAGAACAGCAAGTCAAAAATGATACCTGGGAGGCCTGGCACAGCACAGGCTGCAGCTGTGCTCCCCACTGCAGGTGCAGCTAGGCTGCAGCTCCAGAGCAAGGCCTGGAGAAGAGCTGGGTCCCCAGAGGAGCAAAGCACACATCTTAAGGAAAGTAAAACTAAGGCTCAGCTGATACTCTACTGCAGTGTTTTAAAAAGGATAATTAGAAAACTGTCTTAATAATTTTGATAAATCATTTTCAGCTTAGACTTCCCTTTTCAAAGCACTGGAAATAATTAACTTTTAAAAACATAACTCCTTCATACTCTGCATTAAAGTCAGGCATTTTGACAAGCAAAATGGTATTTTAATAACTATTCTTGTAATTACGAACACCATTCTCTACACAACTCCTGTTTTCAATTAATGTCCTCCATTAATGGGTTTATTCTCCCTCCCATTTACCTCTAATGACAGCAGCCATCACATACATGACGAGTTTTGCAAATTCATAACTATCATGATTGTTTTTCCTTAATTTTGCCACTATTTTCTGGAGCCTGCAGTACAGTACGAGCCTCCTACCACGAGATAACTGGAATTCTCATGAGACTTTTCTGAACTTGTTTTCTGGCATTCAGTAACTGCTCAACACCTGACATGGAACTGGCTATCGAGGAAGGTCATGGTCATCTGCATGGCTGGGCAAATGCGCGATGCTGGTAAGTCTATATTTGGTGGTTGCCCCACAGCACGCCCAGGCTCCACCTCAGTGGCTGTCACACACCCTCTGGTACTGTCAGTACCTTCCGCAGTGAAAAAAAAAGCTTTAACAGCCCTCTTGCCAAAATGAGGCAGTGTTTTGTAACTCAGAGCAATGAATGCAAAATACAGCTTGGTCACCCCTAGAAACTGAGTGAGTTTTGCAAACCGTGCCTTTACTGGGGCTGTCTGAGCAAACAGTGAGATGAAAACTGGCCATCCCTGTGGAAAGCACCTCGCCCCAGGCCAGATCCCAGTGGAGGGGGATCCAGCTGCTGACACAGGGTACCCTGGCAGAGCTGCCCACCAGCCCAGAGCCAGCCCTGGACAGTCTGGGGCTGGGGAGTTCTGTTTCTGCTATGATTTCAACCCAGGTGACACTGCCATGGCGGGGGAATATGGCACTGCTGGGGCTGGCACACATGGATCTCCCACTTGGCAGTTGTGAGCACAATAGTTTTCAAAGTTATTGTGTAAAATACTCAAAATATCTCTATTTTGGGATTCTTCGAGTCTTACAGACTCAATGAAAAATTATTTCCTTAAGACTGGAGCAAAGGGGTCAGGGTAAGCCCTTGAGCACTGTGGCTTGAACTGCGTTTCGTGAGGCCACTGGCACTGCTGCCCACCTCCCTGGAAACCGCAGGCTGCACATCCACTGCTTTAGAACCCTGTTGTGTTCGTACACAACTGTTTCATCAAGCAAGGCTGCACAAGGTGGTGAATTCACCAGGCCAAACTTCCTGCTTCTGAGAGTGACTCCATCTCACAGTAAATTGTTTGAGAGGTCTTCAGTAAACTGCTTCTAGTTGGGGATTACAGAAATAGACTCATGGTAACTTGGTCAGACCAGACATTCCTTCAGCATTATGTTTCATATCTGTGAGACTTTGTGCAAGCAACCACAATGCAGGATGAATGATAACAATTCTATGATGTCCTGAGAAACACCCTCTCTTGCACAGGCAGTTTTGGCACCTGTGAGACTAAGCTGCTGATACCATGAGCAACCCCCTGCTGTTGTTACAAGGTTCCACTAATGAAAACATTTCTGGGAATAATACTTGGTTTGTGTTGAGTGCCTTTCCTGGCTCCAGCTCTTGAGCAGCGCTAGCCCCAGACAGATCTGGAGGCAGAGCTCCTCATCATCCACTTGTGCAATGCACTCCGGATGGTGTTGTCCACCTGAGATGGGGCCAGCAACACTTCCTGGTGCAGCCAGCTGCTGAAGAGGGCCATGCTGGCAGCAAAACAACTGGGAATTTTTGTTTCCCACAGTCAATGGCGGCATCTTTCTGAGAATGTATTTCTGAGGGCTGTATGAGGGGGAAGGATCCCAGATGGGTCTAGAAAATCCCTCCCAAGACAAGAATGTATTTCACTTAAAACAACAAAAAGGGTTTCACTTACAGAAAGTAGTTAATTAAACCAGATTTCTCTGTGTTTTGCCAATTAATTACCAAAATGTGGGAAAATAATGTGCATTCATGCTATTTTAGATTGCTTGTGGCATAAATATATCACTTCAGTGTCATTTTTGGGGTGTTTCCAGAGGTGTCAGAAGAGCATGCAGCCAAACCCTGAGACAATTCCCGAAGCAGCCAGGTGACAGCTTGTGCATTACTCTCTGGCCACCTCTGCCATCACCACAAGACAGCCACCAGCCATCCGGATGCTCTGCATTGCCTTCACCATCCTAATTTGTCATGCGTTGCTAACAGGGGCTGCAGTTGGGCAGAGGGGAGGGGTCCTCTTTGGAGGTTTAGATGGCAAACAGCAAGAGGACTTGGAAATCATGGCTTGGGGTTCTCATGCTTTTGAATACGGAGAGATTTCTTTTACTCCAGGCAGTCCTGATGAGTGTCCTGATAGCACTCCCCGCAGGGCCAGCCCTTCCTGCTGCAGTGCAATCCTGATTTATTCACGGTCAGATGTGCCTACCCAGTACCTGTGGCCGCCAGTAAGCTGCTGAACGTGGAACAGCTCCATGCTTCCATATGTGCATTCTAGGGGAAAAAAGTGTGATTACTTTTAGATATTCTACTGGAAGAGCTGGAACAATGCAGCTCTGCTTGTCCACTGTCCCTTCCCTGGCCTGCTCATCAGGCAGCTGCTGCCTTGTCCGAATCACCTTCCCTGTGCTGGCCCAGTGACAGCACAGGGGCCCATGCTGATCGTGGGACCATCTTAGGCTTGTTTTGCCATTGTTCTGGCCTGGCTGGAATCCTTGTCCAATAACAGCAATTCAGAAGTGAACAGCAAATGAGAAGCTGTAACAGTCCCTGCAGTATCATTACTACTTTTGGCATTTTCAAACAATTTAGGAAAACAGTTAAAACTCCTGTCTATGTCTGTGTCATAGTATGGATGTGGAGGTGGGGTGTATGTTTAAGTAATATTGATGTGTGCTTTATCATAGAATCAGGGAACAACAGAATGGTTTGGGTTGGAAGGGACCTTAAAAACCTTCTACTTCCATGCCTCTGCCAAAGCCAGGGATGCCTTCTACTACACCAGCTTGCTCAAAGCCCCGTCCAACCTGGCCTTGAGCACTGCCAGGGATGGGGCAGCTACAACTTCTCTGGGCAACCTGTGCCACTGCCTCAGCACCTTCACAGTGCTAAAATCTCCCCTCTGTCAGTTTAAAGCCATTTCCCTTTGTCCTATCCGTACCTGCCCTTGTAAACAGTCCCTCACCAGCCTTCTTGTTGGCTCCTTTAGGCACTGGAAGCTGCTGTAAGGTCTCCCTGGAGCCTTCTCTTCTTCAGGCTGAACAACTGCAGCTCTCTCAGCCTGTCTCCGTAGGAGAGGTGCTCCAGCCCTCGAGCATCTCTGTGGCCTCCTTTGTAGGAAAACTTCTCAAGGTATTTCAAACAGTCCGTTTTCTGGGCTCGGTTCCATTCAGGGGATGCTCAGCTAACACCAAAGCCCGGAGATGCACAGCAGCGAGAGGTGCAGGGTCCTCAAGTGGGAGCAAGCTAATTCCTCGTTTGCAACAGCGTCTCCAGCTCACGACAGTGCCAGCGAGGCCAGCCCCGTGTCGGGGGTGTGTGGAAAACCCCGAAACAAACAAAAAAAAATCCAGATAAAACCCCCCAGAACTTCCCCTCCCGCCAGCCCCGAACCGATCGGGGAGCGCCGACCGCGGCGGGGTAGGCGGGGGGCCCTCGCCGCACTCCCGGGGCAGGGTCGGGCGGGGGATACCGGGCAGCTCCAGCGGCGCTGCCATCAGAGGGCCGCCACGGTGACGGGCGCTGACGCGCTTGGCGGCAGCAGACGAGGAGGACCGGCGGTCCTCGGGGCTGCGGCTCCGAGCTGCGGGCCCCGCACCGCGGCGGCGGCGGCAGGTAGCGGCGGGAGGTAGGGCGGGGGTTCGGAGGCCAGGAGCGGGTTGGAGCGGGTTGGAGCGGGTCGGGGCGGAGCGCGGCTCCGCCGGCGGCTCCCGCGCAGCTGGATTGCGGGAGGGCAGCTGTTGCTAATGGGAGCTTAGGCACGGATGGGCAGAGACCATATGGGATGCAACACGTGCCATATGGTCCATTTAGCCTTCCACCCCGACGGATATCAATCAAACGTATCCCAGGAAAAACGTCACAGCTCAGCTCGGAGAGATAAGTGGCTCCGTGCGACCTCGGTTCCTTGACCTGGTAACGATGAGGTAGTAAATGAATCTTCGTTGGGTGAATGATGTGGCCGAACTGAGCCGGGCTTCAAACGCTGGAGTGTGAGTTTGCAGCTGTCAGAACAGGCAGAGCTTGACATGTGACTCATTGTGGATGCTGGTGGCGAGAAGAAAGGAGAAATACAGCTTTATAGTCTTTCATAGAATAATCACATGTTAATAAGCATATAAGCCGAAATAGACATCACAGTAATAAATACCTTATATCATCTAATTCTGCCAGCACCACTAAGCATCAAGAGTGAACTACAAGCAGCAAAAGAGGGGAAATGAACTTCCTGTGGAAGTTTGAGGAAAATACAAAATAATGGGGTGCTTGTGAGCTGCTCCATTTGCATCTGAGCCTGGTGACGAGCCCCTTTTGTGCCCTGACAGCTCTAACTTCATGTCAGAGATCTAACTTTGCATCAGCATGCAACTTCATGTCATCTGTTGCTTGCAAGGAAAGCAGGACAGTGCATGTGCTCTCATTTCCACTCCAGGGCTGGCGCTGCTGGTATGTCTCAGAGGGGAGATCAGTGCTGGCACTGCAGCCACCACAATGAGAACACCGATCTTCAGCAGCTCTTGGTGGTGGTGGGCCCAGGTGCTGGTGCAAGGCTGATGCTGAGCATGCAGCCTGCCTCCTTTCCCACTTGAACTTGCATTTGGGGTTTCACACCTCCTGCAAATAAGTTCTGGTTGGACAAAAACCCTTCTTTCCTTCTGGAAGGTACACCCTGAGTGGCACTACTCATTTTTGCTGTCTCAGTGATAACATCAGTGGATGTCAATGTAAACATTTGTTCGCAGCGTGTGTGTTGATGGAGCGGGAATGCTCAGTCACAATTGCTCAGAAGACCCAGATCTGTCTCTTAAGCCCCTCCTTCCCTGGCAGGGTAATGGGTTCCTGGCTTGTACTAGGAACATCTGATAGGAGTCAAATCAGCCACTTGTACATATAGTGTCTTCCAATATCCAGTACCTTTTCGTAAGTCTTAAACTTTTTCTTTGTTGAAGAGGAAACAAAGCTTCCTTCTCCCAAAACATCACCCTGCAACACTTGCATGGGTTGGGTGGGACACCTGTGTGCGTCTCAAGTATTCAAAGTGCTTTCAGACAGGGAAGGTCCTGGTGCAGAACTTGCACTGCTGGTGCAGCACCGTCTTCAGACATATGCACATGTGAGGCTGCTGTTGTACCAGGCACCAGCCAAGGCTTGCTGGCCTGGTGAAGAGAAGAAGCAAACTTACATGTCTGACCCAGGAGCCAGAGCTGAGGCTGTCTCTGTACAAAACAAAGGATTTCTTTGTGCGGAATCCCTGTGGTACCATGACGCCCAAAGCTGCCCAGCACACAACACAGTTCAGGCTCTAAGCATTAATAAAACATTGGAGGCTGGGGTTTCATGGAGTTTGTGGTGCTCGGTGGTCCCCATGGGTGTCAGCTGCAGTGCTGACTGTGTCTGGCCATGCTGGCTGCGAAGCTGATGATAAGCCCTGCACACAGCAGCAGTGCTTGCCTGGAATGGTGTCCAGGAACTGAATCACAGTGACTGGGACCCAGTGGTGGTCTTTCTACTAATAGAGTTACTACAGCAACCACAGACCAGTTCCTTAAAGATCCCCTGACTTCTCTTGTCTATGTGCTATGCTCACAGATTGGAGTGACATGAATTTTGGTGCTTTTATTGCAAACAGTTGTGCCTGAAGAGGGCCAGCACATGAATGGATCCCCAAATGTGGCCTGTGGGGCCAGTTGCAGTGCATCATCCCATGGAAGCTGTTCTAATTAGCTGCAAATTGGAAAATCTCATTAGCAGCAGGTGGAGCTTTTCAGGAAGATGTGCTTTACTTTTTGGAGTATGCTTGGTGACGGGTCAAAACTGCCAGGGATTCACCTTTGTGTCTTTTAGCCAGCGAAGGGAGTGGAGCAGTGATGACACAGCAATGTGTGCACACATGTGTGCATGTGCATGTGTGTGCCTGTGCTTTTCCTTTGGGGAAGGAGACACAATGGGCCCCAGGAATGGAAAGGAAGGCACTCCCTCTCCCTGTGATGGCTGGGCTCAGTGTTTCTCCATCACCCTGGGCTGTGGGAGTTGAGGGCATCTCACGTGTTCGCAGGGGCTCCTGCTGTGACAACCACACCACTTTCAAAGGGCCTTGCTGTGTGTGGGGCCCATACATGTTATCCTGTTTCCACCAGCACCTGGGGGAGGGCGGCAGTTCTTTTTAATTAAATGTGTTCTTTGTGCTCCTGCATTTAGACACCAAAATACAGCATTTCACCACATGTATAAAATTGTGTTTGCATTTATTTAATTTAGAGTTCTTTTTTAAAAGCATGTAGTCTCGAATGTTTGTTCTCCCATTTTTTTTCACATCATTACTCTGATACTGCTTGATTAGCTCCCTCCCCAGTCATGATTGGTAATTAAAATAGGCATTAAAATTAGTCACTTAGCAATTTTGCTGTTCAATTGGCAATTAAATTACTTAATTGCAATTAAAGTCCTAATTTTAATTGGCAAAATGATAGATGTAGATTTAAGATAATATGTATAAATACTTTAATAAGTGTCTATATAAGGATTACTTAATTACTCAACTTCAAGTTTATGCTGTTAACTTTAGAACTTTTAAGTGAGTAATGAAATTTATATTACATCTATTCTAAGGATATGGTAATTAGGTGTGTTACTTATCCCTAAAAGGGCCTTTGCAGTAAGTTTCCTATGTGGTGTTCAAACTATATGAACTGCTGTGATTTGGCTGGTGCTGATCGTGATGTGACAGCTCTGTAGTGGGGTCCTGGTGGCTGAGGGCACACATAGGTGTGGGGTGACTGCCTGAGCTACTCCGGTATCCATTGGGCAAACACCATGGGGCAAAGACAAAGCAGCACATTAAACCACTAATGTGATGGTTAAACAGCACTTGAGATCAGAGGTGTCTTACAGTGTTACATGATCGTTTTACTCAGCTTTATTGTCTCGTCTCCTCTTGGATAGATCTTGATAGTAATTCTGTAGGGGCAAGAGAGCACAACTGCAGAGTGGAGATGGCCTTTCTGGATGCAAGGGAAACAGGAGATGGAAGCAGTTTGTTTTGTTGGGTGTTGGAGTTCTTACATTGGGAGCTGAAAGGGAAAAGTCTGTGTGAAAGGTGAAGACTCACAGTGAGAGAAATGTATTAAGGAAGAACGATCACAGTTTCGCATAAACTGTTTATAGTGAAGTGCTCTGTAGGGTTTTTGTGTAAGTCAAGGGGTTTGTGTTGAAATGTTGACTTTCTGGGTTAAGGCTGTGCCATGTTGGGAGTGCTGCCTTTTATTATCATCCTGTGCAGACTGGTGCTTATGGAGTTTGACTGGAAGTCAAGGGGTTTGTGTTGAAATGTTGACTTTCTGGGTTAAGGCTGTGCCATGTTGGGAGTGCTGCCTTTTATTATCATCCTGTGCAGACTGGTGCTTATGGAGTTTGACTGGAAGTATCTTCTCACAGCCTTGAGCACATATTCCATGCTTGGGTCTACTGAACATCTCAGAGAAGGTACCTGTGAGCAGCCAGATCACACCATGCATGTGGCTGACTCATGGTGGGAAAAGTTACCTGACTTGTGCCTTTTTCTTTTGCAGACTGGATACAATGAAGAGTCTTGCGGGACAATACAGAGTTGGTGTTTGAGCTGTATTCCGTAGCTCACTATGGCTTCCCATCCTTCTGCATCCCCTTTGGACCAGCAACCCCGCCAACACCCCTTGCGGCTGTTGCCCGACACACCTGTAAAGCAAAGATGCCTGATGGGCTTTTAATGAGCACGCTGTCCTCCAGGACAAAAACATGGTTCTATTCTGAGTCCTGACGCTGCTCTGGCCCGCACTGCCTCGGACTCGCGCTATTAATGGGGAATGCGCGGGTGGTGTGTCGGCATTGCGCAGGGGGCGAATAAAATAAAACCCGCTCCAGTTTTGCGTGGGAAGTGGAACAAGGACCACTGCGCGCGTCTGCAGGGAGCAGAGGTGGTGGATGAAAGGCGGCGTAGAGCGGATCCCGACTCCTCGCTTTCACAGAGAGGGGTTTTCCCCTCTAACAAGGCGGGTGTGGGGGAAACGGGGAGGCCCAGAGGACCCGCACCCGAGGGTGCCCGGGAGCTGCTGCCGCCCCGGGGAGCTCCCGTAGGGTCGCGCGCTATTTTTGGCGCGCCGGGCGGTTGCGTCAATGGTGACGCGAGGTGGGTGGGTGGGGGACACGCGCGCCGCCGCCACGCCCCGCTCTCACTTTTTCCTTTTCGCCCGGCGAGTGACGCAACCGCCCTCTATGCAAATGAGACCACGCCCCACTCACGCTTAAGGTGCCGCGCGTGGACGTGGCGCAAGGAGCGGCTCGCGTCTGCCGCGGCACCGTGGGCTCCCCTGCCGTCGGGGGGCGGGAGCGGGGGAAAGGGGAGCGACCGAGGGGGCGCCCACGCGGGGCGTGTCCCGCTGCGTGACGTCACCGTCGGAAATTTACCAAAGGGAGCGCGCTGCCGCGGGGGCGGGGCCCAGCCGGCCCCGCGGCGCGTGGATTGGTGGGCACGGCCGTGACGCGCAGTGACGCGCAGGGGCTCGAGGCGCACGTTGGCTGTGGAGTGGGGAGCCCACATAAACAAAGGCACATTGCGGGGAAGGGCCAGTCCGCCCGCCTCGCCTGCCCGGCGCGACGCTGCCGCCGCTCTCCCCGCCGCCGCCGGGCACTTGGGTGCACGCACGGGCCGCCGCTCTACGGTGAGTGCCCGCGCGCGCAACCGGTCCGTCCGCCCCCGTCCCCACGCGCTCACCGGGTTTCCACGCGCGAGGCGCGGGAGGGGGGCGTGGGGTAGCGGCGGCGGCGGCTTCGCGCTCCCGTCCCGCAGATCGCCCGTGGGAGCGGGGTGCCGCGGCGCGCCCGGCGCTTCTCCAGCCCGGGACTGACCGCCCGCGGACGCGTGTCACCCGTGTGTCGCCTGGTGCGGGCTGTCAACGCTCCCAGCACCGGCGGCGGCTCAGGGTCCCGCGGTCCCCGAGAGCCTCCGCTCTTCGCTCGGCTCCCTCCCGGCGGACGCGCCTCTCGCCTTGCCGGTAGAGGCGGAAAACCAGACCGGCTTCTCTCCTCCTGACACCGCGGGGCAACCTCGGCAGTGGCCGAGAGCCGAGCGCAGCCACCGGTGGAAAGTTTCCTCCTAATTCATAAAGCTCTCACCCGAGCCCAGCCCAACCTAGGGACATTCCGCGCTCCGCCGCCGCCCCGTGACGCCTGAAGAGCCGGTCGGTGTGTCTGTGTTTCAGCCAGCGCGCCGGGCAGGCTGGAGCCCTCCTTCGTGCTCTGAAGCCGCGGAAACTCCGCTCCCCTCTGACCTCCGACGCTGTCCGCCTTCGGCTCTCCCGAAAACGCCTCTCACCCGGCTGAAGGTTTGTGCGGTTCCTTCCCGCGGTGAGGGAGGGGGATTCCCGCCGCCGGCCCCGTTCCCCCCCGGCGGCCGTGGATCGCGGTGCCGGGCGCGGAGCAGGGCGGGACGAGACGGGGCGGGCGGAGGGGAGCGCGTTGTGTGGCCGAGTGTACATGACCATGTTTCGTTTCCAGCCATGCCCTGTGTTCAGGCTCAGTATGGGTCCTCGCCTCAAGGAGCCAGCCCGGCCTCCCAGAGCTACAATTACCACTCTTCGGGAGAATACAGCTCCGATTTCTTAACTCCGGAGTTTGTCAAGTTTAGCATGGACCTCACCAACACTGAAATCACTGCCACCACTTCTCTCCCCAGCTTCAGTACCTTTATGGACAACTACAACACAAGCTACGACGTGAAGCCACCTTGCTTGTACCAAATGCCCCTCTCCGGACAGCAGTCCTCCATTAAGGTGGAAGACATTCAGATGCACGGCTACCAGCAGCACGGCCACCTCCCCCCTCAGTCCGAGGAGATGATGTCCCACTCAGGCTCCGTGTACTACAAGCCCTCGTCGCCCCCGACCCCCTCTACGCCCGGCTTCCAGGTGCAGCATGGCCCCGTGTGGGACGACCCTGGCTCCCTGCACAACTTCCACCCCAACTACGTGGCCACCACGCACATGCTAGAGCAACGCAAAACGCCTGTCTCCCGCCTCTCCCTCTTCTCCTTCAAGCAGTCGCCCCCCGGCACCCCTGTCTCCAGCTGCCAGATGCGCTTCGATGGGCCACTCCACGTCCCCATGAACCCCGAACCAGCCGGGGCCCACCATGCCGTGGATGGGCAGGCCTTTGCAGTCCCCAACCCCATTCGCAAGCAGCCCTCCATGGCCTTCCCAGGGCTGCAGCTGGGCCATGCTCCGCAGCTGCTAGAGAGCCAGGTGCCCTCGCCACCCTCACGGGGGTCCCCCTCCAACGAGGGGCTCTGTGCTGTCTGTGGGGACAATGCTGCCTGCCAGCACTACGGCGTCCGCACCTGCGAGGGCTGCAAGGGCTTCTTCAAGGTGAGCTGTGGGTGATCGGCAATGGGCAGCGGGTGACAGGCAGGGCAGCGGGGGGGGCACTGGGGCCAGCAGCCGTTTTCCCCTTCAGACGGAAATCAGTTAGGACAGAGAGCTGCGGCTGAGCTAACCATGTGGAACAGAATTCCCTGTGGTAACATTAAGTGATCTCTTTATTTCACCATCCTGATTGAATAATCTTATCATTTTAAATAGAGGAGGTCTCCAAGGAATGTAAATAATATGAATGCCCACGGATTTGTATTTACTGAGCGTCTCCTTTCCTCCTCTTGGCATATAAAACACAGCTAGGAGCTGCAAGGTTAGCTGAAATGTTAACGCTATCAATTTTCTCCTGTTAAATGCCCTGGGAAGAAA
>NDXB01015118.1:156906-177373 GCA_002631895.1 Agapornis roseicollis | reverse complement strand
AAGAGGAAAGGGACCACCCCCCCCCCCCCCCCCCCCCAACAACAACCAACCAAACACAAAAAATTAACTTAGTATTAGGGTGAGAATTGAAGCAAAAATTACCTTCAGTTTTCTAAAGCTGGTTTGTGCAAAGGTTAAACAAAGAGTTTTAATGTGTCTGGGTGGACTGCAGTGTTTCCTGATGCCTGTTTCCATATGCAGGCAAAATCCTTCACTGCTCAAGCCTAACGTACATATGCTAAATGAACCTGAAAACAGGGTTTTACACGTACCTTGTCTCCCAGGTCACAGAAGACAGAGTACCATTGTGACTCAGCTGTGAAAACATTTATTTACTAGTAGTACTTTGGCAGTTCTTCTGAAGCTGTTATTTCAAGGGTTTGGGGCTCAAAATAATTCAAATTAGTTTCTTGCTTTATTCACATGTTTTAGTTGATAGTTTCATGATCCTCTCAGTTAATGCTCCTGTAGTTTGGGTCACTGTGCATCACTGAGGCAATAAGTCATGATTTTGCCTGGTATTCCAGAGGGGAGGTGAGAAAATCTGACCCTTAACTATAGAGAAATGGGGCCTCTTTTCTGAAGGTTTTGCCCAGAAGTTTCCTGACATAGTAAACTGCATGGAAATTAATTTCCTTTCAAAACAAGAAATGATGGAGATGATTCTGGAATTTAATTTTCCATTTTGGGAAAACTGCATTGTTTAAACCTAGTACTTGGAGCTCCTTTTGCTGCTTAAGGTAGATGCAGTAAAAAACCACTACATAGATTTTCAATGTCAATTGCTAGGGGTAGCAGAATTGTGAAAAGTTTGGGATGTTGGTCAGAAGATGGGTAACTGTTCACTTTTGTAACTCCGGCTGATAGCTGGAAATGATTAGAAATAGCTCAATGAAGAAGGGGTTTATGAACATTTCTCAGTCTTCCATTCTTTTGAAGGTATTTATGATTTCCAAGAGCTTCCATGCTAACTTGCTCACAAGAAAAGCATGTTGAAGGCATGTGGATTTCCGTGTGTGCTGGTGGTGAAAACGCTACATGTCCCTTTGAAACCTTTTTAGGCTGGGAATCATTTCACACTGGTGCACACACTGCTGTAGGTCTACCTGGGATGTGTTGATGGTCTTGGCCACACACTGGTGTGATGGTGGAGGTTGCTTCTGGTGATGTCTGAGGCCTGTGGAGCAAATGCCAAAGAGGTCTCTGATGCTCTGTCCTTTACATTTCTTCTGAACCCCCTTCACAGCTGATTTCTCACTATGAACATCTAAGTTACAAAGCTCATGCTTTGTAGCTGATGCTAAATTGTTCGTAACAGAGAAAAGGAAGTGTGTAATTTTTTATGTGTGTAGCTAATTCATCCAGGTTCACATTTTGCTGTAATTAAATATGTTTTATATATTAGGCATAATTAATATTCTAGGACATCCAAAAGACAGTGCTTAAATACCTAAATTTTGCTAATGGATTCAGTATATGAGGCTGTTTTGTCAGCACACAGCTACATAATTGTTGAGGGATTACTCTAGATCTTTCATTAGCTATCTAACATACCACCCAGGCTAAACCACCTATTTATCTGGAGGGCAATTGATTACAAACACAGATTTAACTAACAAATCAATCATAATAGCTAAGATTATACTGCCAGTCCTCTTTTAGTGGATTTTTATCAATTAGTACCTAAAATGTCACTTATTAATGTCTTCTATACCTTTATTGACTCTTGATAAAATTTAGGTAGGAGACCAATGTTTTAAACAGTGGAAATGTTATATAATGTGGCTATCTTGTAATTCTGGGAATTGTTTATGAGTATGATGTACCAACATTCCTTTTTTTAAAAAAAAAATAGTATGCAAATTAAGATTACAGGCCTGTTCTGTAACCATAGATAGAATTGTCTATAATGAGATTGTGTTTTAGGTCTTGATTCAGCACTTCATGCTTCTTTAGGACATAATCCAAGATCCATTCATGGCAGGAAAAAAAGTCTCCATTGACTTCTGCAGGTTTAGGATCATAAAAATCAATGTTACTGTTTATGCAAGGAAAAAAGTGGAAGTTGGGAACAGAGTTTTTCGAGAACTTTTGGTTCTCTCTGAAGGTCTAGGAAATGTTCATGTTCAAGAGTGAAACGTAATGTTTCATATGTAATTTTCCCAGAGGTATGTGCTCAATGAATTAGGCAAGCCTTGTGTACAAGAATTCAGTAAAATAAATAAAGGTAAGATTTACAGGGCTGGGTTCTTATACTTTCTCTTCTTCTTGCCATCATTATCATTACTATAAAATCAGTAGAACACCTTTTGGTGTGAGAAGATGTAATACTGAAATAGGGGATCAGGTTCTGGCTCAGAGTGCATCTCATTAGATGCATGCTGTATTGCCTAGTAGTGGTTGAGGGTTTATGCTCTAGAAATACCTATGAATGATAAAAATCTTAAAGTTTATGGCCTTTTTATCATCCATCCATGTGAAGTCTTTGATGAAATTATGAAAATCCTGCCCATCAATGTCTCTGCAGCTCCCTGAGTGCAGATGGATGGGCTGGGAGGAAGATCCACGTGGGCAGGTGGTAGCACAGAGGGTGGTGAGCAGCAGCCTGTTTACACAAGTGCATTGAGGAATGGGAAGAGCAACTTCAATTTCCAGGCACTGATACAGATTTTGATTCCTGTTTTCATATGATAATGTGCATGCTGCGTTGTGGGAGAGTGAAATTGCATACTAGCCCTCAAGCACGCTGTAATGCTCCTTCTCTATATGTCTTATTCTATATCATTTTTTAAACAAAGCAATTTCCTACATGTTAGGTGCAGAGCAACTCTTGTCAGTGTGCTCCACGCCATGTAACTGAACATCTGTCCATGTTTGGCATTATGCTGGGTTAGCAAGTGCCCTATGACTAACTCATACTATTCTTAAAGGGTTACATTTTTCTTCCAGCAGCTTCTGTGTGGCTTTGTAGATCACCCTGCCCCACAGCATTAGTGACTGAGTGGGAAAATAGGACCAGAATGGTATTGTATTAAAAATACAGGGCTACTGAAGAAAAATAGCAAAATAAGTGTACATCAGCTTGGTGTTGAAAAGCAGCCTGATGCATTTAGGGATTTAACAATTGCTCTAGACTTTTAAGCATACCTTTAAAATATTGCTCAGAGGTTTATTGACTTCTTGGGTGAATGTGAATGTCTTGGAGAGTGTTTTTCTGACACAGAGCTGTGATGCAGCTTCCTTCCATGCGTGGATGGTATTGAAGAATCCAGAACCTGATGAGGGTCATCTTCAATTCTCTTCTCTGTCCAGCCCAAAGCCTAAAGTCATCTACTCTTCAAGACCAGAGGTATCTTTTATTGTACTAGGTTCACAGGCCAGACCAGCCTTTGCATGTGGCTGCTCTTCGTGATCTTAACATTATGGAAGTAGCTGACAAGCAGCAGAATTGTTAAAATTCTTCAGGAACGCTGGTTAATCTTTAATCTTTCTAACATATATGCTTGCTGACCAGTTGGGTGGTTCTTCCACTGAATCTATTCAGGGATTTGTCTTAGTGTGAGCAACAGAATGTGTCATTTGGATGTGTGTAGGGAAACAGCACAGAAATGGAGAAGTCTTGGGTTGAAAATAGAAAGCAGATTCCTCGAAGACTGTTTGCATTCTCTTACTTTTGTTCTTTTTTTCCATTCACTTAACTAATGTACATGATTCGTATTTTGTATAAACCTCTTTTTAAATATGTGCATTCAGCAGCTGTCTGAAGGGTTTGTGAGAAGTGAGAAATGAGAAATGGAGAAATGAGGGGCAGAAAGAGTTTCTATCTACTGTTCCTGTTCTGTGTTGTATTCAAGAATCTCATGTCTGTTACCTCCAGCTTTCTCAGAATAAGCAGGTATCAATGTAGTATTTGTGAGGTGAATTTAATAAATACTGATATTCCTTGTACTACTGTTGTCCTCTACTTTCTTCTTGGTCAGTTGTACCCTTTATTGTCAGTGTTTCAGAAACATGCTCTTGTAAAGGAGAAATTAAGAGTTTTGAGTCTTTCTTCAAAAAAAACCAAAAACCAAGAAATTCTTTTTCCTTGTTTACCCATCAGTAGCACAGATGAGTATTAGAGATTTTGCCTGAGATTTTTGCTTTATGGGGGCTAAGAGAACAAGGGAAGATATTTAATAAAAATAAGGTCTCTAAATATTTTAGAGACAAGTTTATTTTTCTTAAACATTTGTCTGCAACTGAGTGGTAAATTCCTAACATAGGATGGATGATTCATGACTTGTGGATGTGTGCACACCTTGAGATAATGTTAGTTAGATAGTTTTATGGATATGTTGAGATTATTATGACCATCCTAGTAGCACATTTGATAAATGAATGTAATTACAAATACAATAGCAATTGATGTGATCACAGTGTCTACAAAGTGTGGTTCATTTTTTGTATTGATTGGAACTTTCAGAGAAGATATGGAATTATTCACTGAGATCTCTTAAAACCAAAACCCATGTCTGGGGAGAAAGATCTTGGTCAGATACACTGATCACTTCACAGTGAAGACACTGCAGTTAGTCTCTGCTCAACAACTTTTTGAACAGAGTGAATGTGCATGTTATGATATCTTTCCTATGCAATCTACTTCAGATTTTTGCGTACACTTAGTTTGCCTTTTTGCTTTCTGGAAGGCAAGTAATGAAACAGGTAGAGTTTACCTTGCCAAAAACACTGGTCTTGCTCCTTCTCAACTAAAGAATTGAAAGGATCATTTTTATTAAATGTCATCCAAAATTTCTTTTAAAATCAGAATAAAAAACAAATTGCAAATAAACAAAAACCAGCTGCTATGCTATGTTTTAGTTGATGGTTATTAATTATTACATACAGTAGTATGTTTTGGAAAGCCCATATTTTTTTATCTCAGCTAGTTAGCATAATTTAGGATGTCTGCTATTATGGGATACATTCAGACATATACCAGTGAAGACTGGTAAGCATTTTCTTGGGGGACATGCTCCTCATATAAACTGACACATGAAAAGAAAAGCTGTAGAGAAGAGAGATCAAAGGTAGAATTGTTCAAAAGGAAGGAGATGATATTGCATCAGTCACAAAGGAAATATTAACCTAGATCAGAGATCAGCTGTGAAATTGCACCTGGTGAGACCTACCCAGAGGGATCTACAGGAGTGCTTGATTAGTCCTAAAAGAAGGGAACAAACTAGGTTTAAGAGTAGTTCAGCAATGCGTAACTGTCCTAGCTCTGTGCATCCTTCTGGAATTAGATGGGATACTTATGATAAAATATCAACTTTTATGATATTTTTTAAAAAAACAGTTATGCTTGCATATATTTAGTGGTATCAAATTTGTGACTTATTTGGTCTCCTTTCCAGGGTTCATGTAGCTGCTGGTGTATTTTTAACTTCCATTTTTTTCAGTCATCTGATGACTTCTTTCCTTTATTCTGCCTTCTTTATTGTCCAGTGATCTATAAAGCAACAGACATGGCTCCACATCTTAATTTCATTGCTTCTGCTGTTTACACTCCTTGCTGTCCTTTTTCCTGTGAAGTGTCCTTGGTTCTTGCACATCTCCATCAATCGAGAGTGAGTACAATGACGTCAACAGGATAGTAAGGGCTTGTAAACAGTGAAGATAAGATGATCTTCAATGTCTGCATCTGTAGCAAATCATACCTTATGTCACCTACAGTCCTCTTTTTTTTTTTTAGTGTACTCAAAGGCAAGAACAAGTTAAAAAAAAACACCCCACAAACATCAGTTTGTCATGCAGTCCATTAAATGGGGCATAGCGGGAAAAGGATGTTCTCATACAGCCAGGTCCTTTCATTTGGTGCTAGATGATAAACAGAAATGTAGGTCTGTACTAGGCCCATGTTACAGGAGTTACTGAGCCTGTAGTTACTAGCAGCCAGTAGTTACTGGGACCAGTATTTCAGAATGGTTGTTCAGTCTGACATAAAGAGACAGTTGTTTAGTGGCTAGTTATATTTCCTGATACAATGCGAGAAAGTTACCACTTGTTTTTCCACAGAAAGTTAATAGTACAAGACTTTCTTGCTGTAATTGTATTTAACATCTTCCATTAGTGGAATTCCAGTGAGATTAGTTCATTTTCACTTGCCATTAAAGAGTTCATTTATACTACACAGGTAAGAGGAGTTATCTTAAAATCAAAAATCTAGAACTGTTGGATATCTAAATTATTTTAAGTATCTGTGGTCTCTTTCCTTCCAAGTCATTGAAAACCACACATAGATACATACAGTGTACACATAAAATAATTTTACTTGCTAGTTATGTAGCCATGAGTAAGATGGGAATAGGACATATGGTTAGTAGCACATTTAACATCACAGTGCTCTGAAACCTCTACTGGTAGGTCACAATAAATGAGGAAAAGTATGGTATGTTCAGATGAAATTAAGGGTGAGATCAGTCCACAACTGGCTATAACCAGAGCACTGAAGTTTTCTTCTGTCTTCTGCAGTAGCAGTGGCTGTACTACCACATTCTGCTGGTGGTAATGATATAGGAAGCTTTCAACGCTTCTGCTTCTCTCCAACTCCTCATCTTGAAGAAGGTCACTTGGGAGAACACTTCAGTATCTCATCTGAGAATTCCCATCCTTTGTCAAATCAGAAAAGGTTCATCTTGTGAGCAGTTGTCATCCTTAACTCATCTTGGCTGAAATGTGATTTAAGATTAATTAATAACTTGCATTAATTGTCTCTAAATGTGCAAAAGGCATTAAAATGAAATTCCTTTAATTAAGTGACATTAAACATTCAGTATTCCAATGCTCAGTTATGAATTGGTTGTCATTACAGGAGAAGTGGGTTGGTGCATGTGTTCTGCTCATGGACAGGGTTGCTGATGGTATGGTTGGAGCCACTGTCCTGGGAGAGGCTGGCAGTTACAGTTGAGGTGTATCTTACTCAGCATTAGGCTGAAAAACTGGATGAGGAGGTTCTCAGTTTGCTTGCTTTTTCCTTTTCTCTGTTTGCAGAATTCTTCGCTTCAGCAGCTTCATGAACTGGACAAACAGGGAAGTATCTGAACTAAATTCAGCTTTTCTTAATATTTCTCTTGATTTTCTGATTGTCCTCGATATTTTTTTCCTTTTGAAAGGGAATAACATTTGTAAAACTTCAGCAGGTTGAAATGGAAATGTGTTTTAGCAAAATGTTTTGCTGTTGTGCATTCAGTTCTGAAGCAGTTGCTACCAGCAGTGGCAAGGTGATGCTAAGAGCAGTCTCAAAGCAGCAATCTTTAAATATTTTAACCAGCACATGACTGTTGAGTAGCTGTTTGCAGCCTTCCACAGAAATTGTCTCTCCCCATCAGAAAGGTGTGTATCTTGCTTTTAGATCACTGTTTGATTGCCTGTTACAACTGTGGTGTAATCACTAAGTTTACCTGTTCATTTACCTGTCATACCATTGTGTTTCTCCTGCCAAGTCTCCCCTGCTCTGTTTAAGTAAGATTTACCATTCTGATAAAGTAGTTGTACAAGTGCTAGTGCAGGAAAGAGAAAATCTTACTTCATGAAAGCTTGACTTTTCCTTTTTATCCCGTTTTGATGCAATCAGCTCCTCATAAACTACTCCCCTCAGAGAATGTAAATCTCATTAAAGCCCTCTTGGTTCCTTGCCCACTTCTCCACCATGAATCCGATTGCTGTCATTATTTCTGCCTGTGTCACTTTTATTTTCTCTTACCTTTTCCCCCTCGGTTTTATGTAAATAATGTTTGGATAATGGAGTGAAATGGTTTCCATGGTGCTGAACAAATACAGGTCACAGTGTGTGGGACTCCTCTGCACCTGAACATAAAGGTGAATGCGTATATAACTTTTAATTATTTGGTTTCTTACAACTAAGAAATAAATTCTGTGTGTCTTATAGCACTGGTTTGCTGATGAGAAAAATAAGTTCATTATGCAGTCTACAAAAATAGTTTTGCCTTTCAAATGGCAATTTTTTCACTGTATTAATACTTTTTTTAATGACACTATCATGCATTACACCATCTGATTAAAAAATCTGCTGGAATAATATTTACACTGAACATCTGTCATTGGCAGCTGTAAATATGTTCTCTATTTATCTACAAGAAATCAAGTTAAGAGCCCCTTGCAGTCAGAAGAACTTCGTCTAAAAGGAAAGACTGTCTGAGTGCCTGGTTCCCATACATTTCCTTTGGATATAGATGTCCTGAAATAGGTGAAACATATGGATCCTTAATTGTAAAGTTGAACCGAATTTATAAGTCTATTTTTTAAATGCTACATAATGTTTACTGTCATGCAGAAAAGTTGTAAATGCAACTTCTGCAGGAAAATAAAGATTTGATGGAAGGGGTTTGATGCTTTCCTCAGGGCAAGGCTGGGGAGCATCTATAGCTGGAACCTGGGGCACTAGGGGCTCAGGGTCAGGCTGCTGTTGTGTGCCAAGAGCCATTGCCTTTGCTGCCACTGTTACATGGGGAAAGCAAGCACAGGGACTGACTTGGAGTTACTAACATGCTAGTGTTTTTATGTGCTGCATCTGAATAATAGCCTGGACAAAGTCAACAGGATAAGTGTTGTGAAAAGATAAATAGGTATTGATGTCCTCCTGGCCCACTTAGTGTGTACCTCTGTCTATAGGTTTTATATGGCTTTCTTACCTTCTGCAAACATGGAAGGAGAATTTCATTCATCCTGAAAGAAAGATGATAGAATGTATTCTATGATCATTATCTTATTGTCTGAGTTGCAACCTAAGCAGAATTTATATAGTCCAGGCTTGAGTAGATCCTGTCTTTCAGAGAAGCTGAGTTAGATGGGTTCAGAGATGCCTTCTCAACAACCCTAGTTGCTACAGCTGTGGCTTATAAACTGCTAGAAGCCAGATGAGCAGGCAGCAGTCATGTTACAGATTATGAAGTTAAATCAGTATATTCATCATATAACATGGTAATGCAGCATCACATTGAACAAGTGGTGATGATGTGTCCTAGAAGGAAAGTGTAAGAACTTTTCATCTAAGATTCAGTAGGAGTTGTTTTGCTGTTCATAAACCTTGCCCTTTTTAGGAAAATTTAGGCTGAATCTTGAAGCAAATGAGATAGTGACCTTAAATAATGAAATCTGCAGGAAATGAATATCTGGAGTAGATGAAAGTATATTCTCAACTCTTCATTATGTGAAAGCTTGCAGAACTGAAGTTGTACCTCATTCCCCAAAACTAAACCTGGGCTGCAGTGTCAGGGTTAAAAATTCCAGACTTAAAAGTTGTTTAATTGAAAGTTCTCTGTCAAAAGTTTTAAGGCATTTATATCTGGACTGAGTTCCCTCAGCTGGGGATACAAGCCATTTTTGGATTTGTAGGATAGCTATCAATGACTAGAAATTACACTGCATGACTTAAATGACTAATCACACAGAAAAATAAATGCTTAAGCCAAAAGGCTTGAGAACAGCCTATGGGCAATCTTTTGTTATCTTTGATATAGTAAATGAGTCATTGAATAAATCAGAGTAACTTATAAATTAATGTAATGAATTAGCATCAACAGAAGTTTGTATAGGGATAATTCATAAGCAGAAAAGGATGGTACATTTGTCAAAACCATTTTTCCTGCAAATAATTAATCTGTTTCTCTAATCATCATTTTGAATTGGTCCTAGTGGTGAATGGGGAATTAGTATGGCCTCTACTATAGTGATATAAAGATACATTCTCTTCAGCTGATGGCATTAAATAATTCCACAGCCACTTTTTGCACCAGATGGAAGGGTAAATGACCTTCTGTCACAGCCCTGTGCTGCAGCCTGTTGCAGTACCCCAGACTGAAGGTGACAAGAGGATGAGTGACTGCTGCAAGGACCCTATCCGAAAGATTGTTGTGTTGGTGTGCAAAACCTGTAATTGGACATGCCCAGAACAATTCAAAGTCCTGGCTATCCTTCCTCCTGCCATTCCATACCCGGACGTCTGTTGTTTCAAGTGGAGCAGTCAGTGCAATATGTTAGGGTCATACTGCTGTCAGCTGGTCACTCAGAAAGTCCCTTTCTCACCCCTGAAAAGGCAACAGAATGAGGTTTGAGAGGGGACCTTAAGCCAAGGCATGAAGTAGAGATGGAAGGGAAAGATTTGTTTCTGTCTCCGACTTATCCATGGTGCTTGCAAAGCTGTTTGTAATATTAAATAAACTTTCCCCTTGCCATCCTGAAGGACAGTGCTTGTGGTTGCCCCTCTGCTGTTGCAATGGATGTTCTAGAGCATGGTTATACAGACGAGCCCCTTTTGCCAAATGCTGGTTTGCAGAGGTGGGGAGTTTTCCAAGGATAGCGTTAGTTTGCTCCTTGGACATCTAACTTTCCAAACTTCCTGATGCCCCAACCTCTGCCCTCATTTTCTTCATGGTTTATTATGCTCAAACCCTTGACAACAGAGATTTGCCTCGGAGCTGTTAGGAACAAAAGATGTGTTATTAATCCTATTGTGCCTCAGGACCAGATGAAAATGCACCCTCATTGCTGTGTTGCTTAAACACAGCACCTCATTGCTGTGTTGTGGTCAATGGTCCCCACTCAGAATGAACATGGTCTGTTTGGCTCGGTGGCAGCATGATAGCATGATCCCACCCGCATCAATATGGTCAGTGGTCCCACAGGCTGGGCAATTCTTCTCTTTTATAGTGTTCTGTTCTAAAAGTGCTCTGTGCGGTGCTCTGAAATAGAGGAAGCTCGTGGGTTTGGTGAAAATAATTACATCATATGAATCTTCAATTGTTAAAACCAATAGCCTGTCCTACACCACAGTAATTATTGTCAGTTTTCTTCATCATTATACCCTGATTATGGTACAAGAATAAAGAAGGCAGCAGTGGTAAAGATCAGAAAGGTGGTGGATGCTCCATCCCTGTAAGTATTCAAGGCCAGAATGGACAGGGCTTTGAGCAACATGGTCTAGTGAAAGATGTCCCTGCACATGGCAGGGGGGCTGGAACTAGATGGTCTTTAAAGTCCCTTCCAACCCAAACTATTCTAGGATCCTAAGACAAGAAGAAATAGAGGGAATATATAATACAAAGTTACCCTCCAGTTGACTTTAATTTAGTTCCCACAGATTCTGTGTCCTACAGCTAGTTCTTCAATAACAAAGCAAGTTTTATGCAACTAAAAGTCCTTTTGGCTATAACACTGCAGGTATCCATGTAAGGAGAATATTCTGCCTATATACATAGTCTCTGATATATTTTTTGGGATATTTTAAAGACAAGGTACTGTACCATTCTTCTGTTTCAATGCTGTAGTTCATCAGTTCCAAAAACTCCAAACAAACATGGAATTGGTACAGGTTGGTAAGTCAGACCTGCCATCATCAGGTTTATTGTTTAAAGAAAGAATCATAGACTCATATATTCATCTTCCATTGTAGGATACAAACATCACTAGTCAGAAATCATATTTTAACTATAAAATCAAGATAGCTGTCCTTTTTCCTACTGCATCATGTTGCAGATTAAGGACACCAGACTGATAACAACAGTCTTTATCAGATATTAACAAATATAATTTTACCTGAAGTTTTGACATTGAAAAGTTTGTGAAGAGAATTATGGCACTTATCAGCAATCTATTATGGTCTAAATTCAGTTACTGATGTTGTAGGAAACTATGGAAGTAGTTTTGGTTTAGATTGAGGCTGAATCAAAGAAACCCACCCTTCTCAGAAATTAATGGATGCTTTCATCCTGCCTGGCAGAGCTACTTTATCATTCATATGACTAAACAGACAATCAATTTAACAGCAACGTATGGGAATGGAGGGAATGAACAAATAAGCTATGAATGATGAGAATAGAAAAATCAAGCCCCCCTCCCTTATTCCCTTTTAATGGCTAATACCAACAGGGACAAGACCAGTAAAAAGAGGTTAATGAATTGCAAAGATCCTTTAGAAAGTGATTGACTGGTATTGAAGCTCAGTCAAATCAGTCATAAATATTTACTTTTATTAGCAACAGTGGGTTGCCTGTTATTTTCAATTGATTTTTAAAGCTGTCAAAAATCTACCACTGTGACTATTATCAAGTGTTTTATTTCATCAATATTTTCAAGCTACAGAGAGCTGGATGAAACACTGTCCTGAATCTGTTTCCTTCTCTGTTCAGTAAGTATTGCCCACAGATGACTGAAAGAAGGAAGTTAAACCAAGATTCACTGCACTGTGCAGGCTAATCACACCATTGTTTCCCTGTGATGTTTAGTCATTTGTACTTAATGTCTCATCCACTTGGTGTTTGTTGTTCCATGGTAGCTCCCATCACAGCAGCCAGGATTCCTAAACCTGTAGTTCTGCAGTTTATTTTAACATTTGGGAAGGAGCTGCAGCAGGTGCCAGTGATGCTTTATATCTCATGAGCTCTGGGAGTTAACAGGGCTGTGTGGTGGCTGTGCTGAGCACCATGCTCCACTTCATCCACATAGCACATTGCTGTGAAAAACTGGGTGGGGACAAAGGAGCCTCCCGAAAGTCACTGTCTAGACAGGCTGCAAGATGAAAATATTTTCAAGGTGGTGTTTGCTACATGAAAGCCTAATAATACAATTCAAAGGAAAATAACAAAAGGAATTTCCTAGAGATAACAACAAAGAGTTAATATTTCCCAGGGCAGACAAGTTTCCAATTCAATTAGTTTTAATGAACCTTCTGCTCACTGGTTACTGAACTAGAAAGAACAGCAATAAATGCCCAGAGGAAAGAGAGAGAGGATATTAAAGGAGGGTTAGTGTATAGTATATAAATTTCCAAGTTGACTAAAAGAGTAGCCTTGATATAGTTTTAGGAACCAAAACTGTAATGCTTTCCCTTTTTCAGTTGTCATACATACTGGATAAACCATAACCTCTCTTGAGTCTGCCAAACTATTGACCCTCTATTGTCACTGGAAATGCTCAAGAAAAATTACAAACTGTATTTTCAGTTACTTTTTTTAATCAACTGAATTTTTATTTTTTAATGGGTTGCAGCATTAGGATTTCATAAGTTAAGCATAGAAATAGCATGAGTTAATAAGAAAATGAAAAAGAAAATATAAATTCTGTAGTGAGGACTATATTGAATGTCTTTTTACTATAAAATGCACAGTAATTTAAAAAAAAAAGGTTTTAGGGCATTATTTAGCCTATTATAAAGAGCATTTCCATGTGTGTTTGCTTTAAGTTTAAATATTAATTTTATGTGAATTTTGGTTATTGAAATCATGCTATGTAGAATTTTCTTCTTGTATTTCCAGAGTCCAACAGTATGTGTCAGTTTTTGGATAACATAAAGCCACACAGTTCCATATGTTTACACATCCATGCTGACTAAATATTTGACAGAAATAATGGATTTTAATATGTGCTGCATATTGTATTATTGTTTCAAATAACATTTTCTATTATGTAAGGCTTTTATTCTTCAGTGAATTTCTATAGAAGTAGCTATATGTACTTAAGGTATTTCATAGCCTGCTTTCTTCTATTAATAATGGTAAATACTTAAAAAATTTACGCCATCCTAAGCATATATTTTGTCACTCATTTGTAGCCTAATATGAATTTATAAAGAACAGCAATCTGTTTTTTCCTTTTACGTATTGGTATGAGTTCACAGCAAAATTCTGCTTTTTTATTTTAATAACGCTATGTATTTATTTACTGATGATGCTGTTCAAGCAAGCAGAATTTCAATTGTATATATTCCTACTTATCTGTACATTTCCATTCACTTTTCTTCACTCAGACTAAGCTTCTATCCATTAAACTCCTTCAGCTTTAGTACAGTATGTGTTGCAGTACAGGGATGGATATGATATGAATGAAAACTAGTTTTACAGCTACATTTAAATACTAGAAAGACTTATTTTAAAATGAAGCTTTGCCATTATTTAGGTTTAAGAAAAGAGATCTTGCCTCCTTCTCTTACTGTTTAGTTAGCAGTGTCAGCATCAAAAAAACCAAGAGCTTTAAGGCTGTATTTCTATTTTATTTTTCTTATGGATACAGTAGCTTGACCAAGTTTGTTTCTTTCTTTCTTTGTTTTAATAATCCAGTAAGTAAATGCAAATAGAGAAGTTTTTCTTTCTTTGTTAAAGTACTAAAATAGCCAAAGTTTAGTTTTCCATACCATTGTTTTAGGGCTGTGATATTAGAGTATCTACATAGTGAAACACAGCAGGTGACAGCCTTTTCACTGCTTGCAAACTGTTTGGAGTTTTTTCTTTTTTCAGGACAAGGAACTGACCTCTTTTATATCTTTTATTCTTCAGTACTTGTAACATCCTAGAATGTTGCAGTGTTTTTAGAGGCTGTTTAAAAGCAAGCAAATGAGCAGGAAAAGCAAAATCCGTCAAGAACATAAATATCCTTGGTTTTGGAAACCGTTTTAGGGTGCAGAGCAGCTCCAGCCCCAGCAGGGGGAAAAAGGCAACCCCTCTGCTGGGATTCACCCATTCCACAGTGCTGGAGAACTGGGATGGTGTGTTAGCAGGACTCCACTTTGCATGACTAACATGGAGAATATAAAGAAATACATGAAATTAGCCAGTGGGTCTTGAATTGATGCCCTATAGATTTTCTTGTGATTCACTAGATTTTGTCCCTGTTTGCACTGGGAATACTTGTTCTTCAAAGTTACACATTTCATCTTGAGTCAGATATTCATTTTTAATAGTAGAAACCACAACAGTTGTATACCATGACTTTCAAAGCTATTATTTAGCATGATGCAGGCTGACAACTTCCTCTTCAGTTTGCTAAATCCCAATAAATGGCAGTAGCGAATTATGGGAAAGAGCAAGAACAATGGAGAAGATAAAATAACTCTGCCTTCCAGTTTCTTAAATAGCAACTAAAACTCTAGAACTTGCCTCTAAGATATTACAAGAACTTTGCCAAGTAGCACACGAGAAAATAGAGCCCACAGCCATATAGTAAGCAAAAAAATTCTGTTTGAGTATTGACATGACAGTTTTTGAAAGTTCAAGCAGAAAACCAATTATAATGAGCACTGAAAAGCCTGAAGCCCTGCTGTTCAATAAATAAAAAAGTACAACAAACTATTTTCCAAAAAGGTTCTAGAGAGTTTCTTCTCGTCCCACTACTTACAATATGATTACATAAATAGTCTCTATTTGCTGTTGAATTGCCAGGCAGCTGTATTAAAGTACAAATCAAATCAAGTCAGGATTAGAAAGTAAAAGAGCATGGTTTAAAGTAATCTATCCCCCAGGAACTGTGCTCAGATTCATCAAACAGAGCTTAAAGTACAGTATATCTTATACCCTTGTGTTTCCATGCTGCACTGCTGAAAAACCAGTTATTATTTTTGATATCCAGAGAATGTTGCTCATAGCTTTAGGAGGCTCACTTTCTTATTTAAAGTACTATAAACCTTCTCTGTCACTTATTATTTCTCTTGGTTAGGATTCATAAGGAGGAGGTAAGTGTGGAAGACAGAAGCTCCTTTATTGATCAGATTGTATTTGCCTCCTCTGAATTACTCTAAATATACGCTGTGGATAAAGGAATGATATGTTTTCTTCCAGGTTTCTTATCTGCAGGTGCAATATTTTTAAAAGCTTAAGCAGTGTGCGTTGTTCTGCCTGCTCATCATGTGTGTGTTTCCCTCTTGGTCTGTATATGGAGGATCTCAGCTTTAGGACCCAGGACAGCGGTCCTTAGGTGAGCAAGAGCCCTAACTCCTCTTTACTAGGTAAAACATATTTCTGTTGGTTTAGAAATATAATAGGCCCTCAAAGCAAGTGCAAGTTATATGATAAACATGCCTCAATAAGACCTGTTTGTATTCCAATTTTGAGACCATAGAACTGTAAAATAACCTTTGTATAAAAAAGGATCGTGCCCTGGCTCGTTTGCGGGAGGAATGGAAGAAACTTGGCCTGGGTTTATGTCAGTATTTGTTAATACTGAGACTTGTACAGAGCAAATATAAATTCTCATCACTCCTTATTGCAAAAAGGTGACATACAGAGATAAAAATTCATAAGCATGAATTTGAATAAAAAAGAAGTGTGTTTTGATATTTAGCAGCTAGGTAGTGATAGATACTCTCTGTATTCCTCTTCTAAGGACACAACAGGCAGCCATAAGCATCTGTTGTCTTTTTAGTGGTAGCCATTTGGGGTTGTAAGGTAGATCACAAAGCAGAGCTGGCTTTTTATGATGGATATAGCCACAGTGTGTTGCTACGCTCAGTGTACTTCCAGGGCTTGTCTTGCAGATCAGCGTGTGCTACTGGACTGATCAAAGAGGCCAGGTGGGGAAATGGGAGATCTGATGATATCTGGCAATGATTTCCTCCATTACCTGACTTTCGAAACCAACCGCCTTTGTGGCTGCCTCCCTTGCTGCAAAATGGGGATGCTAACTCTTCCCCACTGCCTAGGCTAGGCTGGAGGATTGTGCAGAAAATGATTGTACAGTGCTTGAAAATGCAACATGTTCTGGAGGTTCAAGGGGTTGGTATCACGGTGAGCGAACACTTTTTAGCATTTTTTAAACACACTGAAATTGGCATAAAATCAAGTAACCAACTAATGATGATAAACCCAAAAGCATTTCCGTGTTTTAAGAAATACTAGCCTTGTTGTGCAGCATCTCAGGGAACTGCAGTGACCCCCATGTGTCCTAAACCTCAATCTCCTCCTGGGCAGCTGCTCTGGTGGGTCATTTTGTGGGACCTCCAGCTCTGTGGGGGTAAGATGATTGTGTCATTCTGCTGGGGAAGATCATCCTAAATGAAAAGCAGGATAGTGCCTTGATAGGTGGCTTCGTTAAGAAGGTTAAAATTGAGTAATTGGAAATTAAATCTACTGGTAATTTTTCAGCTGTTGTGCCCAGGGCTGGAGGTGAGGGTGAGAGCAATTAAAGTGAACCACCTGTTGCAGTACTTCCCCAGAAGTTCGTAACAGGGAGTAACTCCCATTTCCAGTTTACTGTTACCTTGTTGGTTTCCTTGTGAGTAGAGACAGAATGGGTCTATTCTCCTCTTTTTTATTTCTTCACGATTTCCACAAATTACATGTCTTTATCCCTGCTATTTTACAAGCTGGCAGTGGATAGCACAGTGTATACGTGATTATATAAATGTTAGTGCTTTAAATATAAGCACCCTTCTTCCGCCCCACTCTCTCTCTTGTGCTCAAATTGGTCTGAACAATTTTGGGGGAGTCTTTTAATGAAGTATTGATTTTTATCAAGCACATCAAACTAAAGGTAAATGTACCATTGTGTCATGTTTAAGAAAAACAATACAAAAAACCCTGAGCCCCAGTATATTACAGATAAACTAAGATAAATGACTTAAGTGCTCAGTTTGTGGAATAAATTGAAACCATACATCACAAGCTTTCATTATTTTATATTATAAATACTGTAAAGAGTAGGAAAGATGATTGAACAGTAATATAAAATTAGTACTAATTGTCATGACTCTGTTGATGAGGAAATGTGCTTTTAATACAAATAATGCAGAGTAATCATTATAACAAAAGTTAATTTTTTATAGCTAGTGATTGCAGGGTGATAATCAGAAGACTGTGACATCCATTAAATTGCCCTTCCCCAATCCCGCTTGAAGAAATGAAGGGATCTGTGTTAATTTTAAAGCTCCCTTTGATTGGGTGAACCTGTCTCCGTTTTGCGTGACACTCTTGCCACAGGTCATTGCCTCGTGCAGTGTACCATGAAACAAACAAATAGAAAAAGGCACCTTCTGGCACTTTAAGTTTCCCTGCCATCTGACTGCCACCCCAGTGGGTTGAAATGATGAAAAGCACAGCCTTGGAAAAATCTTCCTATGGTTAGATTGGGAAAAATGAGTATGATTATCACATGTGCTGGGAAGGGCAGGATAGACAGCTGAAGTCATCTCAAAACTCCAGAGAGAAGAAGACGACAAGAGGTCACAATTATATTCTGGTATCATACTCCCTTTCAGGGAGATCTGATATATTCGGTTTGTTCTTGTATGGTGCTTAGGGAAGTTCTAATTAAGGGAAGAAAGAATTTTGACACATGTGAAGCAGAGATCAATATTTAGCACTATAATCAGCAATTCCTGATGGTTTGACAATGTCACTATACACACTGTAACTATCCATTATTCTCTGAGAAGGGAGCCAGGCGGAGGCTAACAGGCTTACTGCAGGCTATCATGAATCACATAAAGCAGTGCCTCATTCACTTCTATTTGTCTTCCTTTTCATCTTCATTCATCCTTATAAAGCAGGCTGTGCTGCCACCAGCCTTGAAAGCCACCATGCTTCTGTGCCGCCCTGCAAAGGAGTGCGGCTGTTAAAAATGTGCCTTGCATGAAAACAACCTTGATTCCTGTGAGGTAGGCGGAGTTTTATGCCACCAAAATATATGTAGTGCCCTGTAATGCTGACAGTTGGTGAACATCAGGGTGTTTTGGCATTTGGTAATACAATAGAAAATGGTAAGAAGCACGTTACATGTTATCCAAAGCCCCTGGCTCTGTCTCCTCTAGCAAGAAATGGAGAGATCAGGCAAGTTATTTTTTAGGGTATGATTCTGTACCTGCTTAAATTGATGGCATCCAGCTCTAATGGTGTAGCAGTAAAAGAAAAATGAAGCGAGAGAACGAGCTGAATCTCCAGTTTTTGCTACTTGTACATCGAAGACAATCAGTCATCCTGTTACTGCCTGAACTCCGAGCGTTGCTGGTAGAGCATTAGAGAGAAGGATGACACACAAACCAAGCCCCCGTTTGTTTTTGGTTTGATCTCTCATGATCATGGCTTTAATTGTTTGAGTGTGGAGATCTGCAAGGTATTTGTGAAGTGCCCACAGATCTCAAAATTTTACGTGGTTCCATACAAACAAAAGGGTACATGTATTCTGTGCTGCTCAGGCACCTAATAGTTGTTTTGTTTTAAAATGGGATTCCTCCAATTTGGGAGCAAAAATAATGCAGGTGACCAGTAGTGTGTAACACACCCTGAATATTGAACCTTCAAAGCAAATAATTCAAAAGACAGTCTGAGCTAAAAATTATTTGAACTGTTCAAGTTTACTCACAGATTATGAAGACATTAGCAGATGCCCAACTCAGTTTATGAATCTTTCATAAACAGTGATAAATTTGCAATAGAAAATGCCATCAGCTCCAGTTGGGTGCAATGTTGATCATAAGAAAGTGAAACCACTATTTGTTTGGGTAGGAATATACGAGTGATATAGTATCTTGGATGACAGTGCCTGACACAACTTGATTCAGGCAACCAGCTGACATTTCCACATAATTGAAACCAAAAGTGAAATTGTTAAAATAATGAAAATGAAAATGTGAAATTCAGGATGCCCTCACATAATTCCTTGAAAGCATCTGCTGGAAAACTTCCAGTTTGTCAACTAATGGGGTACAGTTTTAGTGCTTTTTCAAATAATTGGTTATTTACAGTGGAATACTACAGTAGGTTCTTCATACATATAAGGAATCCAGTGCTTTAATATCATTCTTCTGTCTTTTTTTTTTAAATAAAAAATAAGGATTTCCTATTCAAATAGCTGAATAAATAGTATTTTGATTCCCATTCTGAGTTTTTAACCATCTGAAAAGTTATTTTCTTATTTTCCTGTTTATTCTTATTATTCTGTTTATCACTAGTACTATTTCGGTGGAGCAGCTACCCTGCATAGTTCTTGCTTAAGGAAATAAATACTTTGTAAAATGTAAGAGAATAATTTGCGGCCATTTAACAGAAAGAACATTATTTCCTACATTTCTTCTAACATTACCAGTCATGCAGTCTGTATTGTATTACTGTAGGTGGGAGTAAAAAAGACCCAGTGTCCTGCATTTCAAATTGTCATCTGGTTCTCAGTGTTCTCTTCTTGCTGCTGAAGGGCCAGATCAGGGCTAGTGCTGAGCGCATCCTGGCCGCCCTGTGTGCTGGTAGCTCTGGTGGCAGTGGGGGTGCTCAGAACCCCACCGAATTGGTATCTAAGTGAGATGCTGACACAGGCTCTCATCCTGACTATCCCAAGTAGCACTAATTAAGGGCTGTCCAACTGTGCTTTCTGTTGAGCCGCTTGCTCCAGTGGGTGACAAGGAACAGCCTGGGATCTGTCTGCAGAATGACATAACAAAGAAGGGAAAAAAAAAAAACCAGCCCTCAGAGAGGGTGGGCTGGGATAGGAAGAGTTGAACTAGGCTTGAATTGCATATTTTGTCATTATAAATATGTAATCTCAGATTATGCACTGCAGTGTGCTATGTTTTGGCTTTCATTAGACATTTATTAGCGCTCCAGTGGTTCTTCTAAGTGATAATTATAGAGAAACGTAAATTAATAAGGAACTTGGGGAATGATCTTCCCTTTGTTGGAAAGGTTATCAATAAATCTTCCTTTTCTTTTTT
>NDXB01015118.1:145930-156757 GCA_002631895.1 Agapornis roseicollis | reverse complement strand
AAATTTTTTTTTTTTTTTTTTTTTTTTTTTTTAATATAATGATGGTCAGTGTTGCTGTTCTTCAAACTGTAAACTGGGAGATACACGACAGTGTGGTGGGAAGGAGGACACCTTGCCCAGAATGCTGGTGGACTGCTCTATGCAGGGGTTTTAAAAGAAATTCTTTGACCAATTTGGCTTGGAGACTAATTCAACCCAAATTTCGCTTTCCTACTTCTATCCCCCTCTCCAAAATGATCCCCAACCAAGGCCTTTCCAGAAATCATATCATTGTTTGAGGTGTCCTAGTGCAGGCTGGAAAATGCAGCAATGCTGAGGAACTCCCAGAAAACTGAGAAAGGCACCCAAAGTGTTTCCCAGTGCATAGTCGGGGTCACTCTTATCTTCATTACTGTCCTCTGAGATGACATTACATTAGTAATGCATAACAGGACCTAGAGCAGTTTTATGGGGAGCACTAGCAATAACACCTCCCGCTTGCAGCTGTGCCTCATAAATACTGTCTGGCCCACTACACTACTGTCCTTTTGCAGTGGTATCATTTAATTGTAAACCAAAGATCAAAGGTCTTTAACTCTTTAACCAAATTCCAATGTCTGCCAAATTCAATAGCTGTCATTCCCTTACAAAAAGACAGTGTAATATGTGTGTTCTGATCTAATTTTATAGAAAAAGACAGAATTTACATACTGTTTATTTAGTTAAGTCTCTAAAATCAATACCTTTGTCTGTAGCTCTTTTATTTAAAATACATCATGACATTGCAAACTGCTATATAAATGAATTTTTCTAAACCACACATGTTGTTAATGTTTTTCTATTGCGCATTTTTTTTAAAGTTTGAATCATAGCATTTAATAGATCAACTTAAATGTATTTTAATATTGGATTACTAAAGAATGTTAAGTTTTACATTTCTAAAATTATAAATATTATTTCAAAAGGTCAGTCATTTGCCCAAGACTTATTTGTCCAATGGAGAACATATTTCAAACCATCCAGACACAGAAACTGATCATGTTAAATACTAAGAAAAAATGAAATCTTTTAATACTATTTTTTCAGAGTAAGGAGAGAGGAAAAAACAGTCTTGAAAAACCTTGACAAAAATACTCTGCAGGCTGCCAGCAGTACTTCAGAAAAAGAAAAGCCTTTATTTTTTCTTTTGTGAAAAGCACTGTAATTTGTGGTCTTCATTTACATATAGGCTAAAGTGTCTTTTGGAGTCTGTCAGCAAATGCAGAAAGAATTTTATCACCATTGCTCTGGCCTGAGCTAAGTATCATGGCTATATTACTTCCAGTGCCCAGATTAGCTTTGGCTTAGATGTGCTACATTACTGATATTGATTAAAGTGTTATATTTAAATATGCGATTAAAGTGTCTTCACTGGGATGAAGAGTTACCAAAGACCTGTATGTGCCAGAGTCGATGGCATAAATACTTCTCCTGTAAGACAGGTGAGAACCAGTACTTACTTGGGCAGACTTAGGTGAAAATGGCATCTTTAGCTTTTGATCAACCGCGTACATTTTTGTGCATGAAGATATCGTATTACCTGTGCCACGAAAAAGGTCTGTACAAACAGTACAAAACATCATGAAGCTCTCTCTGGGTGGGTTTGTGTGAGATCATGGGAGATAGTACTCACTTGTTTATGATTTCTGATGTAATCCATCCTCCTCAAGAGTGAAGGAGGTCATACATGAGTGCAATATGCTGAGTGTTCAAAACTGTAAACAATTTATTTGGGATGACTGAATTGTCTGTCTCATCAACACTGAAAACTAATTTGCTTCTCATCTTGAACTTAAGCAGTGCCATACACTCTAGTTGGACGCCAATGACTGGTAGCATAGCCCAGGGTCAGTGTTGGGGTGAGGCCTAACATCCTCATTGCCAACTTGGATGATAGAGAAGATGAACTCTCAGCAGGTTTGCAGAAACACAAAACTGGGAGAAAATGTACTTGTGGCACCTCACTCAGAAAGTTCAAGTTTGGATGAGCTTCAGAGCTAGGTCTTCTGCACAGTGGCATGTACCCTTGCTGAAATGGTCATAAATTGCCTTCAAAATTGAGTACCTAGTTACTCATGTCATCATAGCTGTATAAACTTAGTATGTGTGAAGGTTTTTGTATCTTACTTGACTGATATCATACTCTTGTGCTCTGAGAATGTGAATACTGAGCCAATCAGCTGTACTGAAATGGCTGGTAGGGGCAGAGCTGATTATCCGAGGGTCTTTTTTATTACCACTTGTCTCGTTGGACAAGCTGTTCATACAACTACAGCAGTGACAGTTGACCCTGAAGAGCCCCCCGCCCCATTGCCCTTCCCTCTTCCTCAGTGCGAAATGTCCAGAATCATAAAGCCCAGAGTAGTTATCTTCAGTATCTGTATGTGCAGGGTCTTGCAAACACCTTGCATGTGCTCTGTGGTGGTGAACTGGCCATACAGAGCATACATTGCTGGTATCTGACCCTTGTATATACATATGCAGTCTCATGTGTCTTTTGTAAAAATTGTTATTTGTGCCTTTATATCAGCCTATCATGTCTGTCTGATGCACAGGGGCATGATGTTTTCTTTTGTTTAGTCTTGTTTTGTTCATTTTCACTGGCAGCTTCAATTTATTTCCCTAGAGCTATTGGTATTCTAATTGATGATGTAGCTCCTGTATTTGGGCAGATGGAGTGGTGTATGACTTAACAACGCCAGTCATTTTCAAACAGTGTTAGAAATGACAGATCAACAGTAGCTTCATATCCGAATCTCTTATTCCTTCTTTTAACAAACGTATTCAGATTTTACTGGCTTTCCATTTTTATTTATTTTTTTAAACATATGTAACTTTGTAGTGGATGGAAGTTTTGAAGCCTAGTAAACATTATTGTGACTGCTGTAGGCTTATAGTTTGTACAGTGGCCTGTTATTAATCAAAGGGTGCTTATTTAGTTGTAGGAGGTTACAGGACTCCACACCTGAAAGTATCTGTTCTTTGTGATGTCTACCTACTGCATGAAAAATAGCTTCCACAACATTTTTTCTGCTTTTTTTACATGATAAATCATAGTCCTGACTAGTATTTATAGATTAAAAATGGGAGAATGTACGTTTCCTGCATAAGTAAAACCAAAGCAACTCGATAAAGTTATTATATTTATATTTTGCATATAATATATACTCTATATATCAGCAAAGAAATAGCAACAAAATTTTAAGAAAAGGATTATAGTATAATCCAGTTATGGTGGTTTTCAGTTGTCCATTTTAGGGTTAAATCCAGGTTCTTTGCATCCAGTTAGAAGTGATTTATTCATATATATCTTCCTCCTTTCCCTCCTCCCAAACCTTCCTTATCATATGAGCTTTTTTGGAAGAACTTTATCACAAAATAAATTAGCTGTAAAGTTCATAATTTACTATGAAATGGCCATCATAGAATTCCATTTGGTATCTCAAAGAAAACTTATTAGACCCGACAGTTATAGAAACAACACACTATGCGTGGCTGGTACATTTGAATGTACTTTTCCTTTGCTTACGAAGTCAATAGGGAAGATAAGTTATTTGAACATGTGTGTGTGGCTAAATTGCAACTGAAATTTCATACCTGCTGTCCAAGTATAAGTGTCCAGGGTACATGAATGCCCAGAGTATCTAGGGCTCCAGATAGAGTCTTTGGGTGTAGGACATGGGGAATAAATTTTGTAAGCTTGGTTTGGCTTGACTGTTTTTAAATGGATTTGGAAGAGATAATAAGTCTTGCTATTCCCCCCTCTAAAACTTAAGCTCTTGTTGGAGTTTGAAGAAAAGATCCACGGATTTAAAAACTAAATATGGGTGCCATGGAATTCTGCAATTTAATAGTTCTGTTGATTACCTGGAAGAAAATTACTGGTAAAGTCTGCAGGATACAAAGGGTAAATGATTAGTAAATATTGAATATGGAAGATCTCTGAAATAGAGAAACTTAGCATTTTGCACTTGCCAGTATGTATTTAGGCTGCCCATCTAGGAATAAAAAAAATATTTGAGGGCTGAGGGCATGGAGGGAGGTATCATCCTAGGAATCACTCTCTGAAAAAGGCTTGATCATCACAGTGAGGTACTGCAGTAGCATGTTCACTTTTGCCATGATGAGATGGATGTTAATGAATTTCAGAGTGCTCTGAGAGATTAAAGGAGTAAAAAAGCCCCCTTGATTTTTAGCTCCTATGATTTATACAGAAAGACTATAGAAGTTCACCTGCCTATCTGAGAGAAGACATGGTTAAGGAATAATTTGATCAAACCCCAGAGGTCTTTATGAAGGTCAAACTTTCTTATACTGAAGAGCCTATTAACAGAGGTTGTTTTGTAGATGGAAGTGTAAGTCTCAGTAACACTTGCTCTTCCAGCACATGCTTCTGTTCTGAGTGACATGGGTGAGCAGTTGCAAAGCATCCTTCCACAGATAGGAGCTGCAGGTCCCCCCTAGCAATCCAGAAGAATGCAGAAGTCCATATAATGCATTGCTGTCTTGTCTAAGTTGTTCCCTGGAAATCTCCTATTCTGAACTTGTGAATGGGTCATCTTCTGGGTGTGGAAATTATTGCCTGTTCAGTGTAGGCATGAAGTTTTTTTGTGGTGGAAGAAAGAATCAGGCCTCAAAAATCACTTTTTTGGTTTCAGTATTTAAGTCCTCTCTCTGCTTTTCTTAGAAAGTGGACTTATTCTTTTGTGATTGTTCATTTAAAAATGCAAACAAAAGCTTTTTATTGATTTGTGTGTATTGGCAGAAATGACATAATTGGTGTAAATGGCTATAATGATGTCATTAGTATGTGTGATTGTGACATTTAACAGTGTAATTAAAATGTATAATGACATGGTAAAAGTCCTTATTAAAGTACGTGAGAAAAGCTCTGCAGGTGGACAGAACATGATTTTAAATGTTCAATATTGCTGCCATTCTTTCACATTCTTTTCAAAACAACAAAAACCATTAGGTCACATCAAAACTGATTTTTAAACCCAAAGGTGTAATCCTGCAAGGTCTTTCTCCACTGAGTGGGTTCTAGCAGAATCCTCGGTCACTTCAGGGAACCTGTTCTCACAGAGGAGTCGGTTCATACAACCTGTGCATGTTTCTGTTGAAGCCTTTTTATGGGATATTTCTCAAACAGCATCAGGTTGCTTTATGAGCAAAGAGGGTTCATAAGGTTGTAGGGTAAATCAAGTTGGAAGGGACCACCAACCTTCTGCTCAAAGAAGCATCAGCTGTGAGATTTCATCTCCAACGGTTTATAAACAATTTTTAAATCCCCAAATGATGAATTGATAGACAAAGTGCCAAGAGAACTTTGTTATATTTACCTAAACAAATCTGTAAATATATAGCAGCTCCATTTTCAGGCAAGATGCTGTACGTGTGGTACAGATCCTTCATCTGCAGGCTTGCGGTGGCACTTGTAGGCTGATGCACAAAACTGGTGCTTCTGTTCCAAAGTTGCAGTTTCAACATCTCAGTTCATTCCTGTGCACACAGGCCTTCCATCAAGAGCAAAACTATCAATTCTTCAATTCCTAAAGAGCTGTTTTATGAAGACAACCCATGAGTGATGTCAGTCCAAGCCCTTTGGATAAATGTGTGGGTATGACACATCTTGTGACACCAGAACAAAAGCACTGACCTGATCTGATCTGAACTGAACTGGTTGTAAACACGTTTTGTACATAAGGTGCCATCATGATTACTTCCATGGGCAGGGACTCCTTCCACTAGATCAGGTTGCTCAAAGTCCTAGCTGTAACTCAGGCCAGTGTAACTCTTGGAATGCTGTTAAATCACGCTCCTGCTCCGTCCTCCATTGGACACCTCTGTATTACTGGGTCATCAGAGCTCCTTACTTTTTCAAATATTTCTTTTATTTGTCATTCCTCCAAAATAGATACATAATCTTATTTTGGAAAATCCCTTACTTTATTAAATATTGGGAGTGTTTAATAAATAGTAGAAAAAAATAAGACTTCTAAAATTAATCCTGTTCTATTTTTTATCTTGTGAGCTGAACACTTTGTCTCCTTAGAAAACAAATATGATTCAGAAATGAAATGCAAGACTTGGGTGCTTTTTTTTTAATAACCTTTCACATGTTGGCTTCTGCACCAGTTGTAGGTGGTGTAGTGGCTGGTTGTTACTGTTGCCACCACTAGATTTCTGTGAAATTTTACTGCTAACAAGCAGAATCAGTTCTTCAAGGATCTCTGATGTGTGTATCCATGTCAGGAAGCTGTACTTGATCTAAATGTATGTACTCATTTATTTTAGTGGTCTTGAGTTAGTCACAGTTATGTAAATTGAAATAGTTGTTATTTCACTGTGTTTAAACAATATAGTTCTGACAGTACTGTGAGAGCAAATGAGATCTGAGGTACAGCTGACCAAATGGATAGATGGATGAAAATACAATTCTGACATACCTGAAACAGTTTCTGAGGTTAGGCAGAGTCTGTGTGGTTGGTTTGACTGAAAAAGTAGACATTTTGAAATAAGATGACAAAATTTTTTTAAATTGACATTTTCTGTCAGAGTTTTCATTGGTTCAGCCCCTAAAATCCAGATTCACGCAGGTATAATGTAAGGGTATTATATAAGATTAATTTCTCTGGGCTGTAGGAGTAACAGCTGGGTTAGGAAATCCAGAGTGATTGTTTTTCATTGATGTGGAGCTTATAGCTCCAAATTTGCACCCATTTACACCCATTTGCTGTGTGTGTAAATCAGCAGCAGGGAGAAGGACAAGCATATGTACAGGATGCACATTTACTGGTCTCTGAGTAGAGAAATAATGAATTTCTCTGCCCCCATGAAAAAGGTTACTCTGCTTTGGTTTCAGCTCAGTCATATACTAAGCCAATATGCTCTGTGGATGGCCTGTGCTAATCTGTTTGATTAGAAAAATGGTCTGTTTCTATAATGCTATAAAGTTATATCACTGCAGGCCAAATTCTGTTGTCCCTGTACTTTTATTCTACAGGCAGAATGACCCCATCCAGTGCATCCATAGTCAGGTTGTGAGTACTAACTATAAAAAGTGGTAAGATTGGAAATGATAATTGTGATTTATGGGGTCCAGCATGTTTTCTGCGTGCAAAAATAAATTTGAAAGCCTGCAAGAGTAACAGAGTCTTGATCTAGGTTGATATTAACCTGTTGGTTTCAATTCATGTTGATCTAGTGCCTGGTTGTCTCTACTGTTCTTCTCTTGAAACTTCTTAAAACTGGTGTATTTTGGAACTATGCAAAATTTCAGTTTTCATGTTAATGGAGGACTGTGACCAAATGAAACTGGCAAATAGACCCTTGCACCTCTAATTTTGGTCTTACTGGAGTGTCACACGTTCAGGAGTTGTGATAAATTGTCCCACTAAACACTAGAAATGTTTAGTTTAGCAAAAAACCTAAAAATGGTTTAGTTTGGAGGTGATTTTCCCTATTACTGTTTCAGGTGCATGTTGTATTTTGTGAGTGCTTTCTCTTTTTCAGATGTTCACCTGCAGTTTAATTTCAAAGACTGCTGTTGACACTAGAGTTGAACAAATACATTGAATTAGATAACTTGCTGAAAAAAAATCCTCTGCTTTTAAATGGTTTGTAAATAGAATATGCTTTCTTCTTGCTTTGCTTAATTACTCTGAATTCTATTGGTGGATAATTTCTGGAATTGTATGATTTGTTTTGTGAATGTTAGTGTTATACATAAGCTGTAAACTGTGGAAAGTATAAAAGAAATGCTGTTTTATAGAATTACCTTCATCAACTTGTGTGAGGGATGTAAATTCCCAATTCATTTTCTCCTGCTGTTGTGCATGCCTTGGTGTTCTGTGCTAGAAACAGAACTAGAGCCAGCAGCCAGACAAGAAGGGATTCCTCCAGGTTGGGGAATCTGTATTTTATTCCCCTTACTCCTACTAATGCAATGGCGATCTTTTGGGAAAGGTCTTTCCATTATTCAGTTTCCCTGTGACAGCACTGATACTGCTTTCTGGAAAGCTCTCAGGTGTGTTTACAAGTTCTGAATGCATTGTTTTTTGTATGACAAATTACAAATTTTGGATGAAATATGTCACTAAATCTGTATTTCCAGTGGATAGGTACCCTAAAGATTAATTTTTTAAGATTATACAAGCCAAAGAAGTTTAAAAGCTTAAATCTCCCAAGAAGTGAAATTAAAGAGGCTGTGGAAAATCTTGAGTAAAAAAGTTTTAAATCTAGTATCTATGGACTTATTTTTCAGGGTGATCATTTGTAGGTATAGTCATGTTTGTGGGTAGCTTTACTTATTTATTAATTTATTAGTCTTAAGTTTTTGTCCTATTCTGTGTTTTCTGTGACTTTAATTAGAGCCCTGAGGAGTATGCACCTCTCACGCTTTGCAGACAGTCCCATATAGATACACTTTCATCCATATAGAGGCAATTCTGAAATAATCTAGGAAGTTTGGAAATTGAGAAATAGTGAGTCTTCAGTGTAACCATCCCTGGAAGAGTTCAGAAACTGTGTAGATGAGGCCCTTAGTGACATGGTTTCGTGGTTACCTTGGCAGTCCTGTGGTTAATGGTTGACTTGATGACCTTAAAGGCCTTTTCCAGCCTAGCTGATTCTATGATTCTATGATCACATGCAGCTTGTATGGTCTGGGCTCTGGGGTGTTTCTTCTCACTATTTTTCATCTGTGCTTTTTCAACACTTTGGCTTCACTGTTGATTTGGGAGAAGTTAACTCGTCAAAAAGATGGAAATCAAAACATATTGGTATTAGTCAAATGCCTCCTCCCTACTGTAAGTCTCACTAATTATACCTTTCCTTTTAGTAAAGAATTCTAGAAATTCTTTTGGCTGGACCATTGTTTAGAACTTCACCTTTTACACTCCCTAGAGGACTTTTGACAGCATCTGATAGAGCACTTCATAATTGTTTCTTCCTGATAGATTCCCAGTGATCTTTCCCTGCTTTAAAACTAGTCCTTTGCAATTCCAGTAATTTGGACATTTAATTGCAGTGCACTGAAACAAGAACTCGTAAGTTTTAGCCACTTCACATTTTAAACAGCAGGTTATTCCATTCAGATCTGCTGGAATCGGCCAAAATACTGACCCAGATCTGTGACCTGGTCACTGGTTGCAGGGGGATCAGGATCTGAACCTTGCTTAAAGCATAAGGGTGTTTGGTGATCTCATGCTAGAGGATAGCTTCTAAGTTTAATAGAGCCAGTGACCAGTGAGGGATCCTTGGAGTATCACAACATGCCATTGCATTTGTTGTGAGTCTAAATTTTGCTTTGAAGACTGTACCTTGTCCAAAATTTGGTCACTCTGGAACTATTGCTTTGTTCTTGTGGTCCCTTGTGCTGATGGATGCTGTTAATTCAACCATGAGAATATTAGTGTGTTTACTATTCATAAATTATGAGGTAAAGTCCAACCACGTGAATTATATTCTCACTAATTTAATAATGCAAAATGTTTTTCTCACCTAATGTGTTAACAATAGCCTGTGTTGGCACCACATGGATAATTTCATCCAGAGTGTGTGTTCTGTAAGGAGCTCATGTGAAACTGTCTTACTGTTCTCTGAGAGGAGATACTGTTATCCCACTTTATTGCATCCAAGATGACACAAATTCTATTCAGAAATTCACATTTTTCAGTAAAAAAAATACTGTTTTTCTCAGAGTGTTTTGCTTGGTCTGTGACAGCACTAGTAAGAATAGCAGAATTAATATTACTACCCCAGCAGTGAAAGATTAAATATGTACTGAGTTATTCTTGGAGTATTAAAGAGCAGACCCAAGAAGCTGCATTCAAGCATATGCTTTCCTGCCTGTGGAGTTCACTTTATTTCATTATCTTTCTTGATTGGAACTGCAGTGTGAAGAACTGTGAGGTGTTTCCTTATATTGGATCTCTTTCATACCTTGAGGCTACTGCTTAAGCTTCTTTAAGTTTGAACCTGACACATTGAATTAATGCTCTGTAAAATATGTAAGATAAGTGAGATAGAAGTTTTCCAGATTTGTATCTTGCAGGGCACTTTTGGCATTAGAAATACATATGATTGTTTTTATAATATTCAGTGTCGTTCAGTAATTCTGTTTCCATGACTGTCAGTTAATTCTATGTGTTCTCTAAGTTTATTGGCTTTGAGCACAGAAAACAATTAATGTTGATACTGTGCTGTGTCTGAGTCCATGGGCTGTGAAGTGTGTAGCATCAGATTATTTTGGTTTTAAGCAGATAAGACAGAAAGTGAAGTTGCTTAACCCAATTGTATAGAACATAGTGTGACTAGTCTGGTGGCTTAGGTGCTGATTTCCCAGATCCAGCACGGGAGCTTTCCCCATAACACTAGCCTCTTAAAGGAGAACTCGTTAATCTGTAAGAATGTGAAGTTGGCACCCTTCAGACCTGTGCTGGCAATTATGGGACCTGTCTTGTCCACATTGCCATGCACATTTTGCATGCCGGTCTGCCCCACCACTTCCTCACTGGATTAGGTGTCGTCAGTTCCCTCCTTTGTCATTCCTAGTTTAAATCTCTCCTTACTGAATTGGCCAACCTGCTGGCAAAGATGCTTTTCCCTCTCTTGCTCAGGTGGATACCACATCTTCCTAGCAGCCCTCTGTCCTCTAAGCGTGTCCCATGGTCATAGCAACCAAACCCATCAACTGTGCAACTCACAGGATCCCATCCAGTGGGGATATGAAAGGGCTCCCGATCACCTGAAGTGTGCATTTATAATATTTTGTAATGTCTTTTTTTTTTTTTTTTTTCAGAATAG
>NDXB01015118.1:124826-140782 GCA_002631895.1 Agapornis roseicollis | reverse complement strand
AGAGGAAAAGATTCCCCACACCTCCCCCCCCCCCGCCCCCCCCACTGTAGCATTTATACAGTTTTTCTAAATAGAGATCTGGAGAGATTTTTCACCTTTTTTCCAGCTTCTTAAGGTTTTCTGTACCTCAAGTAGCCAAAGCAGTTCAAGTTAATACTTAATGCAACACACTTTAAGAGATAGGAATTTCTTGCAGTCAGGTCTCAATTAAGAGATAAAAGACAAAAAGTGCAAAGCACTTGATAAAGCTCAGAATACAAGGACCGCCATGGAAGTGCTTGAAGCTGTCCATAGCGATAACTGGATAGTCAGCTGGAATCTTCTTGAAATGAAGTGGGTGCTCTAACTTATCAAATTCCACATATGGGGAAATTATTGGTGCCCACAGGGGTGATTAACACTAACTCAGTGGGTCAGAAACAAGCTGGGATAAAGGTGAAAACTGTATCTGACTATCAACACCAAATACATCCATTTAGAGAAAGATAGCAGTATTTTTTTTTGCCTCTCTATATATCTTCAGTTGTGCAGGTTGTCAGGGTAGTCACACAGTAGAAGCTGCATATATAGAGTGTGCTGTATAATGTGCAAATTGCAGTGCACATTAAAATGTAATCTATTTTAATAAGTCATATTAAGATTACATTTTAGATAATTGTATGTTTATCTTATACAACAAATATTTGCCCTACTGTATATATTCTCTGCCTCTGTCACTCTCTCTCTTTTTAAATTACAAGTACCAGCACCAAAAGAGAAAACAACATAACATTTAACTGATATAATGAAACAATCAGCTGAAGCTCAGGTAATCAAACCTAGGAGCTGATGTTGGACTCAAAAATCACCTCATTGTCACCAAGATCCTGGCAATGTCAAGGAGCTAGGGCTCCTGTTCATCTCTGTGGCAAGTCTATGGGTAATGAATGGATGGACGTTGGGGCTGGGTTGGGCTCACCGAGGTGAGTCAAGAATGTGGGATCCAAAATCATCCCTGCTGTAGGCAGGTGTAATTAAGAGCACTCCTAGTTACTGAGTGGGCTTCTTGCCCTGGGTTTTAGGGCCTCACTTGTGAGCAGCCCCTGGACACCTTCCTGCTCCTCCTGCAAAAATCTGTGGAGCTACCACACTGTCTGTCTCCAGATCCCTTCTTAAAAGGTCATCTCTGTCATAATTCCTACAAAAAAATTGGCAGTGGGAAGGCAGCTACTGTGCCAAGACCACCGCTGCTACACTGGCCATCACCCTTGCTGGGCTTTTTCCTGCTCTTCTATTCCTGTGCTCCACTACCAGGCATAAGACTTCCATTTTTTGGGGGGTGTTGGTGCTCTTTGTTGTATAGCTTATACAGTACCCAGCATAGGAGAGCTCAGCCCTCTCCCAGTTGCTACTCAAGTGAAAATACAGAAGAGAGAGATCCTGTAAATAGGATTCAGAGGCCTGGATTGAGATGGCATTTGATACTTAATTGTGAAATTATTTGAGTACAGGTTCAGGAATAGCATCATCTGTGTGCCCTTTTCAGGCTTTTGTGGTTTACCCATCTCATTCCTAGGTCGGTGTTTGGTTGGTTGGGTTTTTTTTTGTGGTTACAGTTGCTCACTGTCTTTTTGTTTCCTGAAAGCTGCAAAACTGTTTGAGGTTTTTATTAGCTGTGTTAGCAAGACAGGAGTTGATTAGGAGTTTATGCCTGCACTATGCTTCAAAAGTGATCGGGACAATAACTGTACCACAGTCATTGTACTACATTGTACTACAGTAGAGCCATGATCCATATAGTCTTTCAAAATGGTATTACTCCCATGATTTAAATCATTAATGTATAATAAACTGACAATGTTTGCTTTTACTTTTTAGTCAACAGAAGCTGAGAATTCAAATAGAAAGATTCCTGGGTATCAGTTGCTTGAACATTCAACTGCTTATTCTTCTTACTAAACCATCACAAATCCTGGATGTGTATAGCAGCTGTGTATCTGTTTCTGCATGCACTATACAAGTTGTTTATTCAGCCTCAGAGCCCAACACCCTCATTTGCTTTTTTTTTCCCTCCATTTCTGTTAGATGTTTTTTGCCTACTTTCTCAGATACGCAGTAATTTCAAACCTAGCATTTGCTCAGCTGACAGAAATTTAATTGATGACTGAAAATAAGCATTTCTTTTACAAGAAAGTATTCAGGAACAATCAGATGAGCAATGGTGTCAGCAATGAAACTTTGAGTGAAATTGGCCTGGCACTAGCTGACCCTGGCTGTAATCTTTGTTCTTGTGTATTGGACTTAATGTCAATAGGCTAGTCACTGTGACATCCTTCAGGCTCAGGAATTGAGGGCACCAAGCATCTTCTTCCCTGGCCACAAACAAACTAACAACTTCAAATGCCTCTTAACCTTCATCTCCATGAGCTTCAAAGGATCAGCATGAGATGCATCTTCATTCCTCATAGCAGCAGAAATCCAAGGACAATATGATCAGTGGGCTCAGGGGCTGTGTCTCCTCTTCTGCAAATGTCTTCTTTTATTTCTTTTCTCTTAAAAAATGAGAGAGGAAGGCAGTTAGTATTTAGGTGCAGACCCTTATTTCCTGCAGGTATTTATACCTATGATAAAGTAGATCCAAATTACTGATGAAAAAAATATCTGGGGAGACTAAGATCTCACCTGGAGTATTTTTTTTACATTTGTTTTCTACTTATTGCTTATAGTCAATAAGGGAATGTTTTTGTACCCAGTAACCTTTCCTTCTTTTTGTGTTTTTATTTATTTTCCTTTGGCACTCTCTCTTTTTGCTGTGAAAACTGCACATAAATACCAATGTTAAAGCAGTACCAGGTTTGAATAATTTAGCATTTCTGAGTCAGAATGTGCAGAATGTAAGATGACCACCTAACACTTGCGCACTTTATTTCTTTTCATTAACACTGCATCATTAACTCTGTTCCTCCATTAAAAAGAGATGCTGTTATTTGCCAGAGGTAGTGAGAAAGCAGAGGAGCAGCTGCAGTTTGTCCAACTGCAGCGGTAACACAGAACAATAAAGGGGACAGATACTCACTGCTGCCTGGGATGGTGATGAGGCTGTTAGGAAAGTTATACTTAGGGTACTTTCTAGGAGTTGCTTAATATTCCATGGAAGGGTTTTGTGTTGTATGGGCTAGTGCCCGGGGAAATACCATACACTCCACTGAAAAAAGAGGAAATGTCTCCAGCAGCATGTTATACTCTAAGTAAACTCTGAGTAAAGTAAAGGTTAATAAAAGTTGTGTCTTGCTAAAAGGAACTTGAAAGCTTAATTGTGCTCCTTGCATACGTGGCCGGAGGCTGCATAAATTTAGTATTTCAAGTTTTAAAGTGACCATGTTTATTGCTCATTGCTGACTGTTTTTGCTCAGGAGATTCAGTTTCCAGCTGCTTAGTGGTACTTCCAGTTATGGTTTAGATGGCCCTCTAAGTCAGCTTTATTTCAGGTATGTCTGCAGCTTCTGACTGGCCTGTTGGAAATGCTCACATTTAGCTCCTGGCCTCAGGGAACAGATATTTTTTGGAAGACCTGATAAACCTGCACATTCCCTGGCCACTTCTCTTGAAAAAAAACTTTTTCTGACTCACTTGTACAGCTCCAGAGCTGCAAGTCCAGTTATATCTCAGTCCAAGTTCTGATGGTCAAGAATATGGGAGATGTGTTGGGAATTGACTTCAGAGGCAGTAGTGTGACATGAAAGAGCACACAGGTAGGAACTCAAGCACTGCTGAAGATGACCTTTATTAAACAGAATTGCTACAAGTTTTGACTTTTCTCTAATCCATTTCAGGTTAAAGGGAATGGCATAAATCTCTGAGCCATCAGGACTTTGTTCTCTGTTCAGACAGGAGATTCAGAGTTTGAGGGTCAAGCTTTTGTGTATGTTCATCTGTCAAATAGTGTCAAATAGTCCTTCAGCTTCTCCCTGCTGTCACTAATTACTACCTTGTAAGGATGTGCATTCCTCTAAGCAGTAGACTTTCTGGATCTCCAGGGTCTTCTGATGCCATGCCGAGGCACGCAATTTGAGATCTGAAGCCAGTCTGGGCCTCCTTGCTAGATAACTGTGTGCCAGCAACTTCTCTGGGTGGCTGCTTCCTCAGTAAAGCACAGAGAACAGTTCTTTCTTCATCAGTTTTGTGAAGTGTTTGAGATGTTTGAATCTGCTTAGGAAAAATGCTATGCTCTTTTTGACTTGTGTTAATGAAATGAAGGAAAGATAAAAGAGGTATCAGGCATCTCCTGGATAGCTTTGCCATTTATTGCCCTGAGAAGGGCTGCCACTTGTGATGCAGATTTGAGAGCCTCTTATTCTCTGCAGAGCCTTGGCCCAAGCTGCAGGCAGAAGGATAACCTCAGCCCAGGTTAGGCATGGCTCTGTCTTCATCTTTTATTCCTCAGGTCAACAAGTATCACTGAAGTCACTGAAAATCAGCATAAGAAATATCCCTGGAATGAGGGAGAAGTGGTCATTTGTTGAACACTAGCTTTTCTCAGTTAAAGGACAGCTATACCCTGTTACACTATCTTAATTATATTTAATATTTCCAGAAGTATGGACTAGCACTTCTAGCATCACAGCTAATATAGCAGTCTACACAGGCTTTTCTTTTTCTTTTTAAGGTATAGGGCAGCAAGACAACTCACATTCCAGGGCCTGTTTGATAGCATGCCACAACTTGAGTTAAGAAGGTGGCAGGGTGAAATATGAAAGGCTTGCTAAACAAAGAATTTTTATTTCCTGTTTTGTGCCTGCAAGGGAGGAATTATGAAAGCAAAGCAGAAACCTGACAGCCAAACAGCATCCAGAGTTTTTAAATGAATGTTTTTATTGTTCTTTTATAAAGCTATGCAGATTAATTGAAATTTACAAATAAAAGAGTTTTTTTTTTTCTTTTGCAATGATGGACTGTTAAAAAAAATTAACAAATGACAAAATGGTTCATTATACCTTAAGAAATGGGTTTCTAAAGGTGCCTGAATAAACAGTTTTTGTCCTCTTGACTCTAGTCAGGGCACTCTGAAAGCAGCAAAGCTCATTTAGAGGGCAAGCTTTTTCATCGAAGGCAGTGTGAAATGATACACAAATGGTGGCAGCTTCATTTTCCTGTTCTGGCTTGGAACGCTGGCAGCTGCTTTAGCAGTGTACATGGCTTTGGGTGACCCCCCACCAAAGGCTCTGCTCCCCTGACCCCAAGACTTTACTTTGTCTCCTTTAGTAATAGACAAATGCACAAACCACCAGTGGCACTGCAGCCTCCTCCTTTGAAACTGCGGCACTTAAGCAATAAGTACCCCTTGCATTTCTGAAATTAATAAAGTTAGTTTGAACCTCAAATGTCACTTGTTTGCTTTCCTGTTCTCATAGGTGATTTCGCTAAGCAGAGGTACTTGCTAATCCCACATTCACATAGATAGAAGGTCAAAGTTGGTCAGTGAGCCAAGAAATACCATATCAGGGTTTCTTTCCTCTCCAATTGAAAGAGGTATAAATTGTGGAATTAGTGTATTGATTGAAGGCTACAACTTCAAGCAATCAGTTTTTCTGGCTTGACAAGATTATTTTATCCTACTTTTCTTTTATTATTATGTGTTGTATTTGAATCATCCTTCAGGCAGATGAAGTGACAGCTTGATTTAACTCAATAAAATCCACCAGTTAGGAAACCTACTGAGCCGAACAAAAGATGAAAACGACTGCAAGGGGAAGGTGCACAGTTAGTGTAAGCAAGCATAGCATGCTGAAAAAAGACAATATTAAGTGAAATTATGCCCTAATCAATGCATTTCTATGGAAACTTGGGAGAAATTTGTAAGACCTTCGTGCTGGGCCAGTAAACAGATAATGCTGCCTTTCTTAAAAAAAAGTAAAAATAAAATTTCTGCAACTGAGTATGAAAACAATACTTTCATTGTAGCTGTGCTTTTTTGTCATTGAAAGAGCTGGGTAATGTTGCTTTTCTGACAAATTTGAAAGGAAATCCTTCACCATGGTGTTACAGTTGTGTGGTAATTAAAATAATATTGAGTCTTTGGAGAGTAGGTCTTTGCTTTGGTACATATCAACAAGCACAAGGTTGTGCTACTGTCGCAGACACAGGACTACAAGCTGAGCTTGTCAGCCAATGAGGGGATGGCAGAGGAGAGACAGTGCTCTACCCCAGCAGCTCCAACCAAGAGGTGCAGGTGGTCTGTCAGTCTCCTCCAGACTGCCCCGTGCTCACCTCCGCTGCAGCAGTGAGTCCTGGCATGGCTGGTCCTGCTGAAAGTGCTAAAGCAATCTGCAATAACCACAAGGGATCAGGAGCACACTCCCTACAATGCAAAGCAATGTTCTGACGCTAGCCATAACCTCCCATCAAGGAATTACTGTTGACTGTTTCACCAGGGAGGCTAAAGGTATCTACTAAAATGTGTCTTTTTCGTCTGCATGCAACACTTTTTGATCTTGGTCCTCTCTGAGTTGATCTGTGGAGTAAATAGCATAGAAAAAGGATTATATATGGTAACGATCTCTTCCTTTTCTTTTTGTCAGATGTCCAAGTACTCATTCAACCCAATTCTGAAAATGTGTTTAAACTGAGGCCCAAATAAAATACTCCTTTTCACTTCATCCACATGGGAGATAGGGAAGGTACTGTATAATAGTGTCGTGGTTTAGACCCAACCAGGCAGCTCGTTCACTCACTCAAACCCCCTTCTTGCCCTCCCCTGCTTCCAGAGAGATGGGGGGAGAATCAAAAGAATGCAACTTCCACAGGTTGAGATAAGAACAGTTTAGTAACTAAGGTATAACACAAATTACTGCTGCTACCACCAATAGTAATAATGATAAAGGAAAAGAATACAGAATCCCATCAACCACAACAGATAACTCATGACACCCCACCAACCGAGTGCTGACCAACCACCTCTTCCAACAACCCCAAGAGCCCAGGCCTTCTGGATCACTCCCAGTTACCTCCTGGGCATGACATGCTATGGTATGGAATACCTCTTTGGTCAGTTTGGTCCTGTCAGTACAGTCCTGTCCCTCCTTCCTCCTGGCTTCCCCTCCTCCCCGGCAGAGGATGAGGCTCACAAAGTCCTTGGTCAGGGCAAACATCGCTCAGCAACAACCAAAATCATCGGCCTTATCAGCCTTGTTCCCGGGTTAAGTCAAAACACCAGCTACTAAACAGAAGAAAAACTGACTGCAACTGCTGAACCCAGGACAAATAGCAAGTGTAATACATTACAGGAAAATGGAAACTTGCTGAATGAGTATCTAAAGTGAACTGTGTTGGCTCTTGGTGTGAAGATGAGGGTGGCCAAGGTATAGAAGACATTATCCATAAAATATGGTATAGACATTGCTTTTGGATTTCAGTGATGCAGCCCTATCCATTCGTACTGATTTCTCAGTAGATGTGAATGGAAAAATCTTAAAGTGATGTGTAAAAAATAATGTTAGTGTGTTATTTAGAAAGACAAAATAGGAAAGGTTAACTTGAGATGTGTTATCTTTGTAGTTGTTTAGTCCTATTTCTAATCACACTACTTTTTCTGTCTTCCATCAGAAGCCTCCAAGTCTTCTCTGATTGATATTCTGCCATCTGTCCTAGTCACCCAGAGTTTTTCTCCTACCTCAGTGGAGACCTGCCAGTGATCTTCCTCTGAGAGAAAGACTTGTGGGAACACACTTACTGTTCTCTGCAGGCACAGAGCAAAGTCAGCACCCTGCCTTGCACCCAGGTTGGCAGTTCCAGGGATAATGTCTTTGCCACGCTCCCTTGCTAGTGTTGTTAAAAGGGAAAGTGGCACCTGAAGCAGAGCTGGACAAGTTCAGGGATGGGGGAGTTATTCTGTCTGCCCTTCCCCTTCTGAAGGCCTCAAATACCATATTCTGATCATTATTCTTTACTGTGAGGGTGGTGAGGCACTGGAACAGATTGCTCAAAGAAGTGGAAAATACTCCATCTCTGGCAGTGTTCAAGGCCACATTGGACAGAGCCTTGGGTGACATGGTCTAGTTTGAGGTACCCTACCCATGGCAGGGGGCTTGGAACTAGATAATTTTAAGGTCCTTTCCAGCCCAAACTGTTCTATGGTTTTATGATTCTATAATTATTATATTTGGGCGATGAGCTCAAAGTCAAAGTCACCAATGCTAATTCATAAATAATCTCTTACTAAGTTATTTTTTTAGAACCATTTGATTTCCTGGTAAGTTTGTTGTTTGGTTTGAGTTTTTTTTCTACTTTGAAGAGTATTTTGTATATGTGCAGTCTGTGGTGTTCATGTGTGTTAGAATTGCTTTTAAAACTACTTCTCACAGTATAAAAATACATACAGAATCTTCTGCTTTAAACAGTATTCCCATGACTTACAGCAATTATTGCAGACCAACTGTATAATGCTAGCATAGTTTGTCTGACCCTATTGCAAATGATGTCTGGATTCACAGTTTCCCTGCCTGTTCCATTTCAGTTCCTGTCATTAAGTGATGTAAAAGCTGAGAAAGCATAACTCCCATTTAGGGTTTCATGTGGAAGAGTAGACTACTGCATGATTGTTTTAAAAAACATGGTTTGTAACTTTCAGGGGAGTTAAGACCATGTATTAACATTCATTAACTTGTGTGTAATTTCTTCCACCCAACATTTCTTTACCACTTAAAATTGTTTTCATCTTTCTGAGGAAGAGCATATATTGTCATGATCTCCTTAAACTGCAGTTTGGTAAATGACTTGTTTAAATTTAAGGAAAAGAGGTTGTTGATAAGTATAGTTTTCTAATACTCTTCCTCAGCTGTCATTTACTTTGACTAAATTTATTTAAACCACCTTAACCTTTCAGAGAAAGGCCAGGAGATGTTTAAAAGAATAATATGTGTCTGACATTTTGGTTTACCAAAAGGACACCATCATAATTCTGTAGTGCCTCTGTTAAAAATAAGCTAAGAAAAGAAAACTAAAATCTCTTTTTCTTTCTGCTTAATTTTGAAAGAATGGAGGGAAATTTGATTGATAGTTGCATTAGAAAGTGACCTGCAAAGGTAATCACCGAATGCATTGATTTGTCACTGCGCCAGGATGTGCAAAGTATCTTCCGCATCTTTCCCTCTCTGATAGTCACCCTAGTTTTTTACTGTTAAAACATGGGGCTTTTTGGTACTCTTTATGGTACTGGCCATTAACTTTTCCCATGGCTCCCACTTCAGTGTGGCATGACTATGTGCTCTTCACATCATCACGTGAAGGAGGAGGTATGGGCTGAGCATAGGTCTGAGCAGGGAATCACAGCATTTATAGAATGGTTTGGGTTGGAAGGGACCTAAAAATCATCTAGTTCCAACCCCTCTGCTACAATTGGGTGATTTTAAAAATACTTGATTGGTTTTTAATATTATTTCATTGTAAACACTCTTTGCTTTCTATTTTTGCATGCACTATGATTGTTGTGTGTAACCTAGAGTTGTGTAAATCAGTATGGAGAGCCTAGGTGGGTGCCCCTGGTTTGCACAAGTGTGCAACTGGGTGACTCTGTGTTGAAGCTTACGAAGCACTTTGTGCTGCAGGAAAGCCATGTGGCAACTGGTTCTTCTTTTAGACTGGAAATATCTTCTACCTTTGCACTTCTACCTTGGAAAATACAGATCTGGGTCAGGTTCCCTGGCTGATTTAAACATACTCTGACTTGCTTTCAGGGACACTTTGTAGTCATTTCTATTTTAACATTTCCAAGTCTCAGAAGCTTATTGTCAAAAAAAATTACAAATTAAAGAAATAATTTTCTAGACATTAATAATTAAAAAAATTTTAAAAATTAGTAATATTAGTGATTTTAGAGTTATAGAGCTTCTTTTACTCATGTTGCTCTTCTCACACTGTGAATTACAGCTGTGTATCAATGGGCAACCCAGGTACCAAAAATTTTACTCATAGTTTTGTTCTCCTCTGAATTCAGGTGTAAAGTTACTAAGTAAATTCAACTAAATCCCCTGGTTTTACTGTTTTTCAGCAAATCTGGAAAGCATGTCTGAATTTTAGCGCTCGAAGAAGAGGCAATACATGGAACAAGACATTTCCATGTATATGACTTTATTTTTTTTTGTTTTGTTATTACCCATAGGCCTTGTGAGAACTACACAGGCAATGTGGTAGTTGTGGAGTTGTTGAAGGAGAACGTGGTGCAGGAGAGAGGAGTTTAATACGCAGTGCCAGCCAGTTTCCTCAGCTTGTGCTGAGTGTGCAGTTGTGATGGGTTAGAAAAGAGACCTTAACATAGCTTTAGCATTTACTATTGTGGGAAATCACTGGGTTTATGTCTGCTTGATGACATCACTGTCAACACAGACAGCCATGTCTGATAAACACAGTAGAACCTGGAGCATGCTGCAGTGTGACTTTATCAAGGGTTTTCAAACCCTAGTCAGTTAGAATGAGGTATTTTTGATAACAAGACAGTCCCATGTTCTTTTTGTCACCCTCTATGCACAGTGGCAAAAGCAATCTCACTTCTAATGACACATCATTCCTGCAGAAATGACTGCATCAGATGCTTGTGTGCAGAAAAGCTGGCTGTGCTGGAAGCTTTTTTTGTAAGTCAAATGGCGTGGGAATAAGCAGGGTGAACAGGAATCAGGAATTGTTTCCAGATTTGGAGCCCATAACTATATATAATTGATAAAGTATCAAAGGTATTGTTGTTTTTATTTTTATGAAGTAATTAGGTGGTAGTAGAAAGTAACATGCAAATAATCAGTGAAATAGTGCCTTTTCTTTGAATTGATATTTTGTTGCTGTCTCCTTGGTGCAACAGAAGTTTTAAGCCCTGCTACTCTAAGGGCTCACTTTACACATAGTATTTTGGTTGTATTGTATTTCTTAGAGAGATATTTTATTTTGATTTCTTTGTAGCATTCAAAAGGCTCAGTGATGTCAAAGGCATCACTGTCCCACACCAGCATTCCCATTATTAGTATTATTTGATTTTGAGAATAAAACAGGGATAATGAATTCCTTTAGAGGGTGAATACTTCATGACATCTGAGTTTTCCCTCTTTCTCTGAATGGAACAATAATTCTACTCAGCTGCATATCCCTGGTTAGCAAGCATTCTTTAATGGACATATTGTTCTTCAATGAACTAATACTTCATCAGGTGCTCTAACCTTTCCAATAGTAAGATGCAAAAGATAACAGAATTCATAACTGCGTGACAAAAAAATGAGTTATAACAGCATGGATATATGTATTCATTTTGTTTGCTGTTACATACTGATACTCATTTACCACTGAGGAAGTCCAGGGCTGGAATGCTTGCCCTGGTAGGACTTCCTTGGGTAGCTTGGTTAGCCTGGAGAAGACAGACCTTTGGGGTGTCTTATCAGCAGTCCTGCTTATACACAGTGAAGTTATCGAGAGGATGGAGCCAGGCCTTTCACAGCGGTGATGATGGAGGGTGTGAGTCAGCAGGCATAAGCTGAAATGGACCACTCGGTGGATAAAAAACTGGCCGGATAGCCACATGCAAAGAGTTGTGGTCAATAGCTCAGTGTCCAGCTGGAGGCCATTGATGAGTGGTGCTCCTCTGGGATTGATGTTGGGACCGGTCTTGTTCAACATCTTTGTAGCTGACATGGACAGTGGGATTGAGTGCACCCTCAGCAAGTTTGCCGATGACACCGAGCTGTGTGGTTTGGTGGATATGCTGGAGGGAAGGAATGCCATCCAGAGGGACCTTGACACACTTATGAGGTGGGCTGATGCCAACCTCATGAAGTTTAACCATGCCAAGTGCAAGGTCCTACACCTGGGTGGGAGCAATCCCAGGCACAGCTACAGGTTGGGCAGAGAAGAGATTGAGAGCAGCCCTGCAGAGAAGGACTTCGGGGTGGTGGTCGATGAAAAAATGAGCATGAGCCAGCTTCAGTGTGCACTTGCAGCTCAGAAAGTAACCATATCCTGGGCTGCATCAAAAGGAGCGTGACCGGCAGATTGAAGGAGGTGATCTTGCCCCTCTACTCTGCTCTCCTGAGACCTCACCTGGAGTATTGTGTGCAGTTCTGGTGTCCTCAACATCAAAAGGACATGGAGCTGTTGGAACAAGTCCAGAGGAGGGCCACGAGGATGATCAGGGGACTGGAGCATCTCCCGTATGAAGACAGGCTGAGAAAGTTGGGGCTGTTCAGCCTGGGGAAGAGAAGGCTGTGTGGAGACCTCATAGCAGCCTTCCAGTATCTGAAGGGGGCCTCTAGGGATGCTGGGGATGGACTCCTCATTAGGGACTGTAGTGACAGAACAAGGGGTAATGGGTTAAAACTTAAACAGGGGAAGTTTAGATAAAGAAGAAGGTCTTTACTGTGAGGGTGATGAGGCACTGGACTGGGTTGCTCAACGAAGTTGTGAGTGCTCCATCCCTGGCAGTGTTCAAGGCCAGGTTAGACAAAGCCTTGAGTGGCATGGTTTAGTGTGAGGTGTCCCTGCTTATGGCAGGGGGGTTGGAGCTAGATGATCTTAAGGTCCTTTCCAGCCCTAACTATTCTATGATTCTGTGATTCTAAATAGAGATTCAGACTGGATATAGGGAAAATTCACTGCAATTTGAATTCAGAGAAGCAGTAGAGCATGTTGCCAGAAGAAGTCTCCATCTTCAGAAATTATTAAGCTTAGGCTCTCTGAAGCCCTTTTTTGATCCTGCTGCTGACGTGCCTTTCAGCAGCAGTTGGAACAGGTGACCTTCTGAGGTCCCTTCCAACCTGGATTATCCTAGGATGCTCAATTATTATTTAGAGTGCATAAATACTACTTTGGTAGTATTTGAAACTGGATAGATAAATCAACATTTTTTTGACTGTTGAATTTGAAAAGAAGTTCGGATGCACCAGGTATGCCTATGCTTTACAGCTGTGTTTGCATAATGCAGACATATTTAAGCTACCTGAGCCCTGGGCTGTAAAGTAGCAATGGTGCTGGCAATTTCTGAATAAACATATCAGTTCTGGGTGTACCTAGTTTCAATAAGTTAGGAATAAGTTTTTCCATTTTTTTCTAGGAAAAGTATCTGCACAGCTTGTTTTAATCTCATCTTTGTTAAGGTCTGCAAATTGGGATGGACTCTCCAAGTTCAGCTTGACTGTATTTTTGGTTGCCCCTCATCACTTGTGGGTGTGAAAGATGCTGGTCTAAGGTTTGGATTTATTTACAGAGATAATTTACATGGTAATGTGCCATGCCCTTACCCATCCACTTGTTTTGTGTGATGTGGCCTGAGTGCATAAATAACTTTATCTTGAATGTGCCCCAACCCTGCATTTATAGAATTTGAAGTGTCTGATTTCAAGTGATTAAATCCCCTTTTTCTTACCTCTGACCCTTTCTCACCAAGACAGAAAGCAAACATAAAACTTTTTAGATACTGCAATTAGATTTCTTACCCATGGTGATCCTCTTTTGTTCTTACAAAGCCAAGGTCCCTCTCTTCAGCCATGAATATCTGTTTGGGCTGCTCTGGGTAGAGACAAATGCCAGAGCCTACCTGGCCATTCACAATCTTAGTGCTGATGATGCAATGTCATGTGGGGTTTTGACACTTACCTTGTGCTGGCCATGCTGGCATGGGTGCATGGACAAGGGTACTGGTGGTAGTCCTAAGTACACAAAACCAACTTGTGCTGGTAAAAGCCTTTTATGCTTTTCTCCATAATTATTCTAATTTGATCAAGAGAGATATGATCTTTGACTCTTGTAGAGAAATCTGGAGTAGTGTCTCTGTCTAATATATTTCCCTTCAGATAACACCATTAGCTCCTCTGCTCTGCTAGCGTGATGAAGGCCTACAATACCCTATGAAGTGAGCATAGAAATAGTTTCAAATACAGTTGATAATTTCTGCAAAAAATGTTTTCTTCTATTAAATAAGTGGATTTAAAAAATCTTTAAAGTGTATTAAGGTATGGATACAAAATTACATAAATCAAATTCTTCAAACTTGAGACCACGACTGGAGTTACACCCTTGCCCTTCTGCCCTTCCCAAAAGTCATGTGAATTAAGGACAACGTCAGCTGTGACTCTGCATTTCTCTACTTTTGTCAGTTTGTGTCACAACCTTAGCATTATTTAAATGAACTTTTCTTTTTTTTTTTTTTTTTCCTTGTATTTAATATCCATATTCAGGTATTCAAGCCATAATTTCTGTTAGTAAAAGTGACATTTTGTAAAGTTCATTATTTTTTTACAGAGAAAATCTCAGGCCCTTAAAAAAATAGACATTAANAGTTTTTTTTAAATGATCTTTTTTTTTTTTTTTTTTTTTTCCTTGTATTTAATATCCATATTCAGGTATTCAAGCCATAATTTCTGTTAGTAAAAGTGACATTTTGTAAAGTTCATTATTTTTTTACAGAGAAAATCTCAGGCCCTTAAAAAAATAGACATTAAATAATGGAACGGCGATGTCTCCAGGCTAGCAGTCATCCCTACAGTTTGTCATTTTTATACTTGAATACCCGTGAAAAAGAAGTTTGATAATACCTAGGTTATTTAGCCTGACCTGTCTGCCTGACCACCTGGGAACTTCATCCGTCAGCGTGGGCTGCATCCCTGCACCTTATCAGCGCCTTTGGCATCTCATGGGCACCCTTGACTATGTTTCTTTTGGCACTTTTACATGGCATTTTTCATGACGCACTATAGAAACCTCTGTCAGGTTTGTCTCCAGTGTTGGTGTTAGGGTCGTACAGCACAGTGTGAGCATGGTGAGCTATCTCCTCATCAGAGCTTCCCATCTCATTTGTAGGTGACATGCACAAGCCAGTGCATGTGAGTGAGCACCTTGGTACTCCAGCTATTGTAAAATGGTGTCCATTATTAATCATTCTTATTGCAGAGAGGAAAAGGGAAGAATCAAATAATTTGACATACAAAGGAGAAGTGAACTGGAGGGACATGCCACCTACGGGCTTTTCTAGCAGCCACCCCATGCAGCAGTCTGGCCATTTGCACATCATTGCTAGCATTCCCTTTTGTTCATCTTGTAGCAATTCAATATAAAAACTCAAAAGGAAATAGTTGTGCTTCTGTGTACTTTTAAGTGACATTGTTTTTCTTTGGAAGAAGATTGTGTTCACAAAGGAAAGTCCACCTTTTGTACATTTATCTCAGCATTAGTTTGAAAGAAGGGACAGAAAAAGGCAGGTTTTGCCTATTTGTGTAATATTTTTAGAACAAATTGTAATGTAGAATTTGTTCCTATTGGGAAGACTGTAAGTGTACCCACAGCCTATTTCAGTTTGTTAGCAACCTTTGCTCTGTGCCTCCCCTTCTGTTGTGGTTGATAGCTCCAAATGCTGAGCAAGACCAGTACATACAGATGCTGCTTTTCTAACCATCCCTTATTTTTCTGCAGCCAGCAGTGTGCTAAGCATCAGAGCAGCTCTCCCCAGCCACTTGGGTGATGCAACTTTGTCAAGCCCATAATCCCAATATCTGAATATTTGACTCAGTTTGATCTGTGTTATGTTTCCCTTCTCAAGGAGCAGCTAGCAAGGTCAGTACCACCTTCCACCATTCCCTTAGCAAAGCCATTTCAGTCCTGAGAACTGCATGCACACCAGTTTTGGGTGCTATACAGTGGAGGGCAGGAGCTGCGAGCAGGATGCTGTTGTGTGAGGGAGCAGTTCATGACGCTGTGAGGCAGGCAAGGAAGGCTTCAGGAAATCCTTTGTTTTCCAGGAAGAAATGAAATACTGATATTTCATATATAAATACTGTTTTCATCAGTATGTAAATACTAATGTAAATACCGATATTTTGAAGTCTTTTCCCTTGCAAGAAGGTAACCAGAAGGAAAATAAATTCTGCAACACTTTTCTTAGGGTCCAGTTACACAGATCCCTTATGATTAAAAATAATAATCTGTTGTGTGTAGTGACTGATATTAAAAAAAAA
>NDXB01015118.1:111463-124761 GCA_002631895.1 Agapornis roseicollis | reverse complement strand
AAAAAAGAAAAGAAAAAAAAGAAAAAAAAGAAAAGCAGGACAGGAAAGGCAATATAAGGAGCAAAAGGTAAAGGAGAATGATATTAAAAAAAAAAAAAAAAGAAAAAAAAGAAGAAACCTAAACCATTCCTGATAGAGTATAATTAGCCTACAAGTAAGTGGAGTAAACTTTGTTGACATCACCAGAGCTGATCATATAGCTCAAAACTGAGTATAGTGGAAATGCTATGTTAATACTGAATTGCTGGTCTTCTGTCATTCTGTGTTTTAAATATTTTTAGAATTAGGTTCTCTTTTAAAAATAGTTTATAAATTTTAAGAATTAAAAGCTTCTTTGTCTGTGAGCTATTCCTGTCTCTTCAAGTTTTATTGCTAATTTTTGTAGCTGATCACAGATATATGTGCAAAAATTAGCAATAAAGCAACACAAAGGCTGTGGTAACTGTAGTTACAGGACAAGGAGTAATGGGTTCAAGCTTAAACAGGAGAGGTTTAGATTGGATATAAGGAAGAAATTCTTTCCTGTTAGGGTGGTGAGGTGCTGGAATGGGTTGCCCAGGGAGGTTGTGAGTGCTCCATCCCTGGCAGTGTTTAAGGCCAGATTGGATGAAGCCTTGGGTGACATGGTTTAGTGTGAGGTGTCCCTGCTTACAGCAGGGGTGTTGGAACTGGATGATCTTAAGGTCCCTTCTAACCCTGGCTATTCTATAATTCTATGAACAGGTATTTAAGATTGCATGATAATGTATTTAGGGTTAGGGAATGATATAGTTCTAAAAGGTGTTAGTTTTCTGAAGAAAGATGTATTTCTGTCAAACACAACAAACATGCATGTTATGTATTCCCTCTCTTCTTCATTACTACATTAGGAATCCAATTTGTTTTTTTCTTATCTTGAGGAAATAATTTAATCTACTGTGTCCGTTGGTTTTAATGGGCCACAACAACTCCCAGGTGCTATTGTAATTTTTTTCTGATACAACTGTTTTTGTGCAAGAACATCATATTCATGTATTGCTTGGCCTTCAAAAATGTTGGCAAGGATCAAGTAAATGCTTGCTTAAAGCTATATTTCTAGGAGTAATAGCTTCAGTTCATTCTTTCTGTAGCTCTTAGTAATTTCTAAGGAAGCCTCAAGTTAATGAATATACATTCTCCAACTTGTTCCAATATCAGAAGTACCAAAGGCATGATTTCATATGCTGGTAGTACTTTCTATTCAAGTCCCCAAGCACCAATTCTAAATCTACCACATTAATTAATGCCCTGTAACAGTGTCATGACAATAAATATCCTACTTTTGAGAAGAAAAAAAAAAAAACCACTACAGCAATTGAAGTATGAATATGAATTGATTCTAAGATCTACATACTGAAAAAAAAGGTCAAATACTGTAGAGGTTGAATGTCTGTTATAGGCAGGATGCTTTGTGAGAGCTGAGTGAAGTGTAGGTAAAATCTTAGATTTTTTACTTTGAGCAAATAATTTGTGATTTTTTTATATGTATTATAATTTAGACCCCATATACTTTGTGAGGCCTCAGTTCCTATAATTATTTACAACCCGCAGCAGTAATTAAAACAAAACAAAACAAAACAAAAAAAACCCAACAACTGAAACCAAGAAATGCAGTGCAAAAAAGTTGAAGTGTGGCTGCATTCCCAACAGCTTGTTCTCCATATGGAGCCTTGAAGATGCTTTCCGTAATTCACCTAGGTACTGTGGACAAGTAATGTGGCATTTCTCTCAGGTACATCAGGAGGAGGTATATTTAAAGGTTGCTTTATGTTGAGGTAAGAAATGGCCAGACCATTCCTCAGAGAGGAGATCTAGCCCAGTCTGTCTTGCTGAGTTTTTGCAACTTTGCTTCTCTACATAAAAAAATGAAGAAAATTTTGTGCTTCATGATTTGCAGACTGTGTGAATGCAGGCAGGCAGCTCTGTAAATGAGATTTTTGAGAGCATCTTAGGAACATAAAAGCTTGAACATTACAGGACCAGCACCCCTAAGTCACACTTCAATCATGAAGATGGTAGTATTATATCAGTAGATGCAATATCCTCTTTAGGTAGCAGTTTTCAAAAAATGAAAGCAGGCAAACAGCATCATAGGAGGAGACAGCATTGTGAACACTGGGTTTTGATTTGCAGTAACCTCTGTAGCTTAGGATATGCAACTCATGATATATTATGAATGTTCATTAAAATGTGACTTAAAATTTTTACTGTGTCTTAGGAATAAGTAAGCTCAACTTTTAAAATTTGGGAGGTAGCAGTTTACTGGGCCCTGGGGCTGTTACTATGAAATGGCAGTATGCGTAAGTAATACCAGGGTTTTTCAGCTTAAAGTATAGTATCTACAGTTATGTAATAATTATAAAATAGCATATATGTACAGCATCGTCTAGTTATTAAAGCTCTCATAACACATGTTGTGCTGTGTTGATATACAGAAAAACCACAACTAGTCAGACCAGTGATCTGGTCTGTGAGGCTTCACATGTAGACTAATAACAGATCTGAAAGCACATGAGCTTGATAAGCACAGCCAAAAAAAAACCCCCACACTCAGCAGCTGTGGCTTTTAACATGTCTGTTTGCTGAGACTTGAGTAATTTTCAGTAGTTTTCTTGGGGTTTTGAACTGGCTCCAAATACAGGCATGGATTACACTAACCTGCTTGCAGAGGCCAACATGATCTAAGAAGAGTAACAGTGAATTTAACAAACCAATGGGCAATACTCCAAACCAATGGTAAATACCAATCTGAAGATGACTTTGCATGAATGACGTGCATTATTTGTTAGGAGCAACTTCTAAGGAGAGATAAGTAGAGTAGTCTCAGTTGTTCTGGCTAAATGCTGCCTCAGATATTTGAGGTTTAACTTTGTCAGATAAGTTTCTGAGAACATCTCTCAATTTTATTGTGTGCTTGTAGTGGGACTGGCTGCTTAGAGGAATGGCATCTCATTGCACATAGAGCAGGGAGTGAGGGTGGTGGCACCTCTTCAGACCTGCTTCGGCTATCCATGGGATTACTGGCTGTTCCTGTGGTTTAGGAGCTCTCCACACCTAGAAGCATTATTCATTCTCCATCTCCACAGAGCTCTGTTCTTATGCTCAGGTTTCTGTTGGGTGGCACTTTGCCAGCTTTGGTGGCATTTAAGGAGAACTCTGTGTCAGTGCTTGTAATAACATGCATCTTTAATGAAATTACTTGTTAACTGAGAATATAGTATCCTATAGGGGAATCTGTTTGTAATACTCTGTGCCCAGCCACTATCACCGGCTGATTTTTGTAGTATTTAAATGGAATATTATAAGCCTTTGTGAATATTGTAAGACTTTCAAGAGGAAGGTCCCCCTTCAGTTGCAGTGATGCTCCATCAGGTGCCCAGTGTCACATACCTTGTATGACAAACATTTGATGTGACACTTATGCACGCAGGTTGCTCCAGAGATATTTTTATAGGTCACACTAAATATCACACATCCAGCCCTTCAGTCAGGTAGTGGAGCTGTCTGTGATTGCAGCTAATGGTCTTGGAAGTTGCTATGGTTCCTGGTAAACAGCATCCTGTGGCTTCTGCTACCCATCTTTGTCAGGGCAAAGGGGCATATAGCAGTAAAGACATCAAGTGAGCTGGTGCCAGTATTAGCTCCAGGTTTCTCCAGACAATCAGCTAGTCCAACTGGCTGTAATTTCTTTTTCATTGTCCCTGTTGGAAACTCACCTGGGTATCCAGCTAGCCCAGCAGTTCAGTTAAGTCTGGCTTCCACAGCCATTCAGCAACCATACAATCCTTCTCATCCTCTACAAACCTCTCACGAGTTGGTGCTCTCTGACCTGCTTGTCCCCAGCTAGGTGAACAATTGAAAAAGGAGTACATGGTAGTAGGTCAAGGAAAACATGAACAGGCAGGGTCTTGAAACACCTGGACATGCTGTAAGGATTAGACAATCAGGAAGGATGTAACAGTTCTAGTTCCTACCCAAACCTCTTGGGTTTGCATGTGTCCCCTGGAGATCTCAGGAGACCTAGCAATGCTTTTGATGTGTTTGGTGTACAGTGGAGCCATGAATGCAATTAAAGGGGGTGTCTTGCAGAGTTTAACCAGTTCTCTTTTCAGTCCTCATCCTGAAGCTGCATCCTGAAACAAAGAAAGGTAAAATAATTTGAAAACTAGGATGAAAAGAATTTGAATTATTTAAAAGTTTGGAATAGTTTTTAGTATCCTATCATCTTACAGAAGACAACTAAGGACAGTGATAGCTGGAACTTGGAAGTTTAACTGCATACAATAAATATGTGACAGGTTTTAATTTTTTTAATAATCTCAAAGATCTATTTTGGCTTATAATTTACATTTCCTTGATATTTCTCTGTTGTGTATTGTGAGACTCTCAGAGAAGGGGAAAGGAACATTGCAATGTTGACAGCAAGTGTGCAATCCTCTTTGCTTTGTCTTCCCTCTTCCTCCCAGCCTTGCAGCTTGCTATGGAGGTAATGCAGCACAGGGATCTCTGATTAGCTCAATTTTCAATTATGCTTTCCCGTCACCTTTAAACAACCACTGCTTAACCTATGTTACAGAGAACGAGTTGCAGATTCAGAAACAGATATCTAGCCAATTATATTCTTCTATGTATTTCAAATAATGCCAAATAGGTTTTATATTTACTTCTGTAGGTTACTATCATGCTATGTGTGCTGTGGGTGTTTTTTTTTCTACATTTGACACCACAGGGACTCTCTGACAATGTGTGTCTGTGAACAACTCTAAACATCTTAAATGCTTCTAATACAAATACAGAAAAAACTCCATGCAGCAATTATTAAACTAGCACAAATGTTTCACTGATTTTAACAGCATTTAAGTGGTAGGTTTTTTCTTCATTAAGATAAACAATGGAACTAATTGGAATGCTACAAAAACATCTGTGAAATTACAGGAGTATTGGGAACTCTTCCCTGCTCGAAATCACCAGAGGAAGCTGTTTGGAGGTGCAGCAGGGTGAGCAAACTCATGTGCTCAGGTAAATTTTGCTGTACCTTTGAATTTAGGAAACAAATGTCATGTACTGAATTTTAGAAGCACAAAACTTGCAACATGAGAATTGTCAGAATAAGAATCAAAAGAACAGAGCTGAAGGATACTGAGGGGACATCTTTTTAAAAGGAAACAATGAAGAGAGATTATAGTTATTTATCGTGCTAGGCTCTCACGTGGCAAGTCTTCCTGTACAAAACTGCCTTCACCTAAAGAGGCAAAAAAATTGGCTGGATAGGAAGGGGAGCAGAAAGTTTTCTCAAGGATATCTGTTGGAGGGAGTCACAGGCTATAGATCTTGCGGATGCACTGAGAAGATCATCCAAGATAGAGAGGATGTGTGATGTTTTGCAGATAGTGTGGATGCCATACCATTTCAGTATGTGCTCTAGAACCATAGCCATTGTATTTTGCAGGCTTTTCTATGTATAGTGTGGATTAAGGCAGTCGGTAATGTTTCTGAAAAATAGACTATGCTGCCATCATTTTCAAACTGAGCTGGAGTCAACAGTGCTGTGTTATTCTGAAAAACACCAACTTCACACAGAATTGTATAAACACAAAAGTAACTTTAAATACATGGAGTATCATTTGCTCACAAAGGGTAAGATGCCAGCTGTGGTAGAGTACCCAGTTTTGGCCAGCTTCTTTCAAGAGTTAGGAACTGGTGGAGAAAAAAGCAAAATGTGTGATGAGGAATACAGCAAACATGACCTATGGAGAAATGCTGAGAGATGAGGCATTGCTTATTCTACAGGATACTAGAAGAAAGCATATTAACAGTCCTCAAATACATAGAAACACTGCTGCTGAAAGAGGTGAGATAATCTGCTCTCCACAATCACTTGGAAAGGATGGGAATGGTACATGTGTATGGTACAAAGAGCTGTGTTAGGTATTAGGAGTTTCCAGACAGTAAGATGAGGCAAAGATGGAAATAGCTGGGGAATACAGGATTCATTACTGGAGGTGCTTGGGACTGACATTGCCAAGAATGTTTTTGGTATGGGTTATGCTCTCTGGCGTGAGTGAAAAGTGGTATTATTTAGAACTCCTATGTTTTTACCACAGGAAGATGCGAGTTAGCTGTTCTTTTGGCTCTGTGTGCCCATGAAGTCTGTGTAAAGTAACAGCCTCTACTGTTGGGTGCTTTGAATTTGACCATCATCATCCCCACATTTGGCTTGTTATACCTTTCCAATGCTTTTTAATACCTTGTTTCTTTTGTATCTTCTGTCTGAATTTCAGCAGTCCTCAGCTAGTTAGTGCTCTGCCTTTTCTCCCAACCAGCATCACCAAACAGCCTTTGACATTTTCCTAAACATGGTTTGTGCAGTTAATATCAAGTGTATTGAACTAATCTCATTAAGGTATTTAAGGTTAAGGGATTGACAGTTTTTTCCTTAATTTTTTTAGTTTCCTAATAAGCCTTTGTTTTTATATTTTAATGGCATCCATGGGATGTACTGTAATGTATTTATTGGTACACATAACCAACACTGAATTTATGTTTTGTGTTTAATTTCTGTTTTGTCAAACTGCCTTTTCATCAGATATGACCAGTTTAAAATGAAAAATCCTTCTCCCCTCAGGCGAGAGCTGAAGATTTTTCCTGGGGTGAGAGGAAGGGGCTGTGTAACCCTGATGCTCTTCCTCCTCAGGAGCTGTTTGCTTGCATCAGGCTTCCCAAATTAACAGTGTCCAGACTTACTGTCATCTGGAACTGATGTTAGATTTATCCCAAATTGTTTGAACAAAACTCAGGAGAGGAGGCGGCTGTCTCCAGACTCACTGTCTATGCCTTTTATCCAGTTCTGACATAATTTATTGGAAATGAGAGGAATTGTTTCTGAACAAGCATCTCTGACAGCTTGGCAGATTGATAGAGAGGTTTTCTGATTTCATCTCTTTTTCTTTTTTTAAATGAAGCCTTCCTACCACTTGCCAATCTCTCAAGTATCATCGGTGTCATGATATCAGATGCGAGATAGCAAGTTCCTGAATTAGCATTGCAGGAAGGAGGTTATTTAATTTACTGTGGTCTATCCCTCAGTTATTTATCTTTCTATAAAGTACCTAGGTATTTTTAGTGACATGTGGAACACATGCAATATAAATTTTATTTAGCCTAGGAAGGTCCCCTCCAGGTCACCTAACATGCCATAGGTGCTGACCAGACCTTGGAACGACATGTCAGTTGGGGTCCAATCCTGCAGTGGGGAATGAGGCAAAATTCTCACTGTCTTCCTCAAGTAAATACAGTGTGTCTCCTCTCCAGTATCAAACACATCCTTTAATAGTTCTGTATTGTAGGAAATCCCATGCTTTGCACTAGTTGAAATATAAAAATAAAGTTAACAGTTTTTGGGGGTTTACTTACTGGTGGCATCACTTAAATAGTGTTTGGGACTGTGAGCTCAATGAGGAAAAGCAGTGTGTGGTATGGTTTACTTATCAGCCATAAACTACCACCTTAAGTAAGTATTTTTTAAAAAAGGTTTCTTTCTTCTTTCAGAAGAAAAATAAAATTATCTCTCTCCTCCCCACCCCCAATACTAGTGTTTCTGTTTAGAAAACAAGCAGCTTGCCAGAAAGACTTTTCCTCTCATACCTGACTTTTTACTTTTATCTCTGATCCTGTAAAACATGAGATCCACTCTTGGAGTGTAAATATTAGCTACACAGGTGAAATTTAGTAATTTAGTCCCTTGATGTCCTTTGCATGATTTGGTGTATGATGTTAAAATGAATTACAGTAACAAATTACTTGCACTCAGGAAAAGGGGCATTAAACTAGGTTATTTACAATACTCTTGCAGCCATTCCTCTTTCCACATGTGCCATTTTTATATAAGACCTTGATTTTTTGCAAAATGGCTGAATTCTACCCCACAGTCATGTTGTGAAAACCTGGTTGCCCAGAGTGGCACAGGAATGCCCTGAGGTGTGGGGAAAGCAAGTTTGGTGGGCATGTAGAGAGCTCTGACACCCTTCACACCCTGAAAGCCTGGATGAAGAGTCATTGTAACAGTGTCTTTATGGGAGAGGCGCAAACCAGAAGAAGGAATCATGGTAAGAAATGTCATTACCTTTAGGTATATTTTCCAAAAGTGACGTATCTGGAAATAGTTTTAAAATACTGATGTCCAGTCTGTGTAGTTGTGATGATATATAATCCACCTCAGCTTATATAACATTTTGTTAATATTTTAACTGGCAGTTTCCAAGTGTAAAACAGTGAAAATGGAAAATGTAGAACCTGAATTACCTCTCTGATAGCTGTTAGGTCAGAGGCAGTGTAGGTACAGGCCAGCATTCTCTCTGTCTGTTACAGTATATCTACAGTATGTCTCAAGGGGTGTCTGAGGTTTGAATCCTTGCTTTCTCCACCCCACATATACAAACCACTTTTTTTTTTTTTTTCTCTATAAAGTCACTTTCAGGTGTCTTCCTAGTACAATTTTAGAAGTATTTGTTATTCGCTTTCCTAAGTTTCTCCAGATGTTTAGCTACAGGGTACCGTTACTGAATAGATTAGTGCAGCTGGTTAGGAGATGCTGTGCTAAATAAGTAGAGCATCTGTGGTTTGTCTAGGGAGGTTGAATTTTAATTAATTAAATGTGCACCTAACTTGCAAGGATCTTTTGCATTTGAGTTAAACTGACTTCAGAGCAGACGTAAGATTTATTCTTGCCTTTTAAATTAACTGCCAGATCCTTAGTTGATATAATTTGTTGAGCCTCTCTTGACATCAGTAGAGCTCAGTTTACACCAAAAGGGATATGGATCATGGCAGAGAAACAGTCTTTATATAAACCCAAGTACTACTTGGCTGCTATAATAGTTCAATGGAAGTAAAGCTTTTATTTTCTTGGAAAGCAGAAGAATGTAACTTCTTTTTTTATATTTTGTGTTAGTTTTATTTATGATTATGATAAAATATATCTTTGTGAATTGAAGAGGTAACAGGTTTTTAGTATTTTAATTAAAAAACATTATTTATATATTTTTAGATGTTTATTTTTTGTCTAGTAGAGCAAAAGAGGAAGTCGGTAATTTTTCTGTGGTAAAATGATGTTGGCAGAATTATTTATCAGAATCATTGCTGCAGTCTACATCACTTATGGTTATACCTGTGATGTTTAGATGAATTCCTGCCTTAATACTCTGTCAAAATGTCTTTTATCATTATTCAAATATTTGGAAAATGGATTTTTTATGAAAAGGTATTGTAATACTGGATGCTATCAAAACCTTTCCCGCAATATCTCCGATAAATTAAAGAACCTTGTATATAAATGTTAGGTGTTAAATAGGATAATTTGGAAAGTATAGAACCAGGTTTCTGGTTATCTCATCTATATTAAGTTCTTTGAATATGACTCACTTTTTGATACCAGATTTCCTGCTATATTGTCATTGAAACATACATGGCCCCTCTTCCCCTGACTTCACACTGTCCTGGATGGGGCAGAGGTTGTGCACCTGTATGTGGAAACATTTTAAACCTCTCTTCCTCTGGCTGTTTCCATTCCCATCCATGGACAATGCTCTCTGCAGGGTATTTGGGGCACTTGGCACTTAAGGGATTTGCCTCAGCTCCCTTGGCGTCCCAAAGTCACTGAGACAGCTAACATGTCTCCCATATGAAGACAGGCTGGGAAAGTTGGGGCTGTTCAGCGTGGGGAAAAGATGGCTGCATGGAGACCTCATAGCAGCCTTCCAGTATCTGAAGGGGTCTATAGGGATGCTGCGGAGGGACTCTTCATTAGGGACTGTAGTGACAGGACAACGGGTAACGGGTTCAAACTTAAACGGGAGAGGTTTAGTTTGGATATAAGGAAGAAATTCTTTCCTGTTAGGGTGGTGAGGCACTGGAATGGGTTGGCCAGGGAGGTTGTGAGTGCTCCATCCCTGGAAGTGTTTAAGGCCAGGTTAGATGAAGCCTTGGGTGACATGGTTTAGTGTGAGGTGTCCCTGCTTATGGCAGGGGTGTTGGAACTGGATGATCTTAAGGTCCTTTCCAACCCTAACTCTTCTATGATTCTATGTTCTTTAAGCCATTGGAGAAATCTGCTTGTGAGTTTCTAAAGGATGCACCATTCTTCAATATCTTTGCACATCTGCTAGCTCCTCTTTGGACTTTCCTCTCTCACTGGGCATCACCAGTTCCTGGGTTGATTTGTTCGAAGAATATAAGCATCTTCTCCCCCCAGCCCTGCTGAAGTCACAGGAAGAATGTGAAAGCACTTTTCCCCTCAAAAGGCTAACCAGCCCTTTTCAGATTCTTTTAAATAGGTATCAATACCTGGCTTTTACAAACAAGAGAAATTAGACTTTGTAGCATTTTGCTATTTGAATGACCTACTCGGTGGAATTACAGCAGCAAACTAATCCTTTAGGAGAGATGGCTCTATCAATCTTTGGATTTTTCTAATGTGGAAGCTACTCAATTGCATCTCAGAAATCAGGGAGGTAATTACTCATGCAGACAGCACAAAATGAAAAAAAAAAAAAAGCAAGTTCTGCTGAGTATCCCTTTTAGAACAAGCAGTGGAACAAGGAAAACAGCCTCTATAATCAGTCAAATTCTTCCACTAATTTTTCAGGTGTTGAAGGCTATAGTGGGGATACATGCTATGAAAGTTAACAAAGCAAAGTGGCTTTAATAGAGGGGTTTACAAGAGAAAAATGCCTCTTATTAGGCAAACATACTATTTTAGATGTAGTTCCCTATGCTACAACTTCATTGTTTAAAATTAACATGTTCTGAGATAAATACATTTACAGATCTCTTCTGAGGCATTTTGCTACAGTGACAGCATCCAACTGTCCAGTAATCAGTGCACCAGGGTAGATATTGCTTTCCTCTGATGAGTGTCACCAATCTGCAGGTGAAGTTAGGAAGGTACAACCTCAGAGGAGTACTCACACCCTGTTATCACTGATAAATGATGACGCATTTAATTTTAAATTCAAGTGCTTCTAGATTGATACAAAGAGAGCATATATAGGAAAAAAAAAACCAACAAAAAACAAATCCCTTATTTAATACTAGCTAAAAAACCTGAAAAGAACTAGTGGTTTTGTACATGTTGGATTGCTTTGAATCCTATCTCAATTATTAGTCTAAATACTATTACCAGGGTTTGACAGACCCTGCTGCAGGAGAGGTTGTGGATAGGTCTGTTCATTGAGCAAGAAGCTTCTCATCCTGAAAGGGGAAAACCTTTCAGTGCAATAGCTAACATGAGCACAAGTAAACTTTGCATTCAGGAAGACATGAAACAAATTCTCTGACATGACTCCAAGGAGACAGTTGTAACCTGGAAAGAGATTTCTTTCTCTTTCACTCTAACTGACTTTGGGCTAACAGTAGCCATGTCTTCATCTAGTTACACCAGACTGTGTCCATCATCAACCTAACTTTTGTTAGTTTTGTTATAATGGTGTCTACTTACGCAATATGCTCTGCAGTTCTTGATTTTCAGTGAAGGTGTTACTGGTAGTTAGCTGGTGCTCACTGTTAAAGACATTAAGACTTTTACTTTCCTGTACTATGCATGGCTTCTTTGGTGGGGGGACTTTTGGTAGCTGAAGGCAAGTTTTACTCAGTCTTAGAAGACTGAGGTAGAGGGAATCAGCTGCCTCAGCCTTTTCCATGTTATTTGTCACCAGATGCCCTGCCCCATTAAGCAGTACTATTTTCCCTGGTCTTTCTTTTGGTGTTGATAAAGGACAAGAACCATGGAACTGTTCAAAAATACCCAGCTCTGAGTCTTCATGGTAAAGTGTAAAATATGCTTTTAATGTGAGCCACACACCTTTAAACATCAGTGAAAGATTAAGCAAATACTTTGGGGAGCATTACTGTATTAGAACAGCAGTGACTGCCATGTACTTTTGTTGATGTCAGTGTAGGCCTGTTGACATATGCAAGGGTCTTTTTCAAAAATTCATGAACTGAGAAGTGTTACTTTTTGTTTAAATTTTGAGACTCCTGAGGAAACAGGGAGGTAGCAGGGCTGCTATCAAATGCGCCATCAGTTAGATTAAAAATCAAAGATAGGTTTTTGAATGAATGCGAGGGCCCAGAGGGTCTCTTAGACACTTTATGCCAGATGCTAGAGCAGGGGTGAAAGTATGCTCTGTGCCTAACCTGAGAATTCGTACTGCACTTTGCCTGTGTTTCAGGCAGCTCAGCTTGTTTGCTCACATGTGGTTCCTAATTTGAAATAATGATATTTGGAGAATACTGATTGAGCATAAACAAAGAGCATTAAGTTCCTTAGTTCTGAAAGCTTTCTTGACTTCTGTAGAGTTATGGTAATTTACACCCCTCCAAACTCATCTGTGAAAGATAGCAGAGGTATACACAAATTCCTGAAATTGCTTTATGTCCAATTCATCCCATCTTATATATTGGGGTACTGGAATACAATTCTACATCAACAGGTATTTCAGCAAGTGCTCTGTCAGGTAGCAATTTACCCACCCTTTTTCTTTTTAAAGCAAAACCAAACGATAAGTTTGAGGTACCAAGGTACTATGTTCTCCACTTTGTGTGCTGCCTGGGACATAGTGAATTTTTTCTGCCATTTCACCAAACATCCAAATTGTCCGAGTTTTGAAAAAATTAAAATTCAAATATGTGTTTTACCATTTCCTTTGTTTGCCTTGGCACTGCGGAGCAGCCATGTCTGGGGTGCAGTTCCTGGGGTAGGGAACAGCCTGGTGGGACACCCCTCTGCACTACCTCTGCTGTGTGAGAGCAGCTGGTTTCACCACAGATCACCGCCCACTGCACTGTGGGTGCTCTCCCTGAAGCACTCCATTTCACCCTTCACTTGTTCCAAATTGGAGCTTGAGCAGCATAGAGACCATCCTGGTTGGGGAAATCTTAGTATTTAGGACCAAGTGCTTGAGCCAAGGAGCCCTCACTTCCTGAAGACAGAACACAGCCAGGGGCATGCTGCAAGCTGTGCAGCAACTTAGATACTGGAGACATTTCTTTTCCTAACCTGCTGCTGCTCATGTTGATTCCTCACCATGTTTAGCTGTGCACCTTGTGCATCTTGGCACCTGCAGAGACAACTGGGTTTCTGGTTTGCTGGTTATTTTTGATAACAGCACTTGAGTCAGCCCAAACTACCCCACATACACCAGGATGAGGCAGGAAGTAGAGAGGTGAGCATATGTCTAAGACAAACACCATCTCCCCAGGTTTTCTGAAAAAAAAAAAAAAAA
>NDXB01015118.1:83080-107573 GCA_002631895.1 Agapornis roseicollis | reverse complement strand
ATTTTTTTTTTTTTTTTTTTTTTTTTTTTTTTTCCTTTATATCAGACTTAAATTGTTTAGGAAGTAAATGTTACTGCATTTCTGTAGAGAAGCATTTGATTTCTATGGCATACTGCTAGTTTTGCCACTGCCAAGCATTTGGGAAGTCTCTTAAACTGTACGTGCAGCAGTATTTATAAGATAGGCAATGTTTATCAGTTAGCGTGAGCAAGACTGGTCATTGGAAACATCTTGGAAGTACCAAGAACTTTGGCGCCTGCAGTTTCTTGCTAACAATTCCTTCTCTCTGACTCATCTGTGATTTATAAATAACAAACAACAAAACCAAAACCCACAACAAAAGCCAACCCAAACCTTCTCCTAAATGACAAGCAAAACAATATATAAAAAAAAATGCAATAAACAAACCCTTTTGCTGGCCTCCACTTCATCAACACCCTGCTCCTTCCCACACGCCTGGCCAAACAAAGGGAAAAAACTCAGAAGCTGCTTTTCCCGGAGCCGGACAACAAAAGCTAAGAACCAGCTGAAAGTGAGGCAATGTGGTACATTTCCCATTACTCATCAGCTAATCCTTCCTTACATTTTCAACTAGTTTCTCTTCCACACCTACATGAGCTTGCTTATTCTGCAGTCAAATGTCCCTCTCTTAAGCTGAAGTTGTGTGCTGATCATCAGGGTATTGATTCAGCCCACGAAAATATGTTGCATGTTGCAAGTGGAATTTACCCTCTGACCTTCAGCTCCCCCTCTCCTGTGACCAACAAGTATTGTTTTCGCCTCTTTTCTCTTTTGCTGCTGAAAGCTGCTTTTCGCTCTCTGCAGACGCTTGGTGCCCTGCCAGTGGTGGGTTTCCTTCACACCGCCTCCTTTTATGAAACCAATCAAAATGCAAACAGTTTCCCTCTGTGGATGGAAACCCCTCACTTTCCATATCCACTCCAAACTCCACTGCAGGCTGAGAGGTGAGAGCAGTGGCAGGGCTGTGAGGCTGTCATGAGAAGGTGGATCTAGCACAATGCCCAAACTGGGATGTGTCCATACGCCTTCTGAGAACTAGATTAAGCACTCCTTTATCTGGTGTTGAAAGATATGGACAAGGCAGCCTCAAAGAGCCTCATTTTCCCTTGCTTCATAACAAGGAAGTACTTAAATTTCAAGTACCGTCAATTTTGAAAAAAATCAAAGGTGATGCCTTTCTCTGCCTGTCACAGAAGATTGTCGAGTCATGTGTTGTGGCAAGATTTAGGAAAGAACTCAGATAACTTTATGGTCTCTAATAAATTTTGTAGCTACACAAAGTAAAGTAATAATAAAGGTAATTGAGTTTCATGCATCAAAATATAATCTGATTGACAGCAAAAATCTAGGAAAGAACAGTAGGCCATATATACAGCAGAGTGCAAGAAGGGGCTGTGTTTGTATTAGGTTAATTTACTGGTCCATGGAGGAAGCGGTATTCTGAGCTAATGGGATGTATGCAGAGCTTCTCTTGCTCAAGAAGCTGATGATCTAATTGAATTGCTGATTGCTCCCAGAAAGGGACGTGCAGGAGATGCAGTATCTCCTGGCTTGGGTCCTAGTTCTGCTCTTCTGTCTTCCTCACTTTCTGTCTTCCTTCCCTCCCTGTCCTTTACAGACACACAAATAAAACCACAGCTGATTTCCACTTTGAACTCTTGGAGTTCTGCGTGGTAATGTGTGCTACAAATATCTTGTCACAGTTCTTCTGTAAAATCAGTCTGCAATTTCTGAAAATTTCACATGTGTTATAAGGAATAAATCTCTTAAAAGTTTCCTCTCTTGTCATAAGGAAGAAGTTTGTTTAGCATGATGCTGTTTTATCAGTATTCTGCAGGCATCTGAAGAAGAGGCCTGGGAGGAAGAGTAGTTAAAACTAGAAAATGGTTCCAGACAATAATAGATTCCCCCGCCACCTTGCTGCTGAATATTAGTGAGGAACTGAGGAAGACCATTCTTGATTTGGAAGCTGGTGCTGAGAAGGGACTGTTCCCCTCCTACACCACATTTGACTTCTTGCAGTCATCCCATCCAGCACTGCCTTTTGGTGGATGCTGTTTTGCCAGGACTTTGACAACACTGGTAGAGATGCTGGATGCTCAGAGGGGCTCCAGTGCTCACTGTTCAGCTGCTTTTCAGGGAGCAGATGGAATTAAATACCTTTATTACTCATCCACTCTTTTTTTGTGTGTGTGTGGATTTAGAGAGTGAAAGTGTAAAATTTGGTTTCAAAGCAAAATGAAAATGCAATATTTCATCAAGACAGCTCTTTTGTCTTTTCATTATTAGCCAGTAATCAGTCTTTTGTTGATGATCCTTTATTCCTACTTTATTAATACAGCCAAGTTAACCCCAATTTTTGCATTACCCTAAGTAAATGCTTTTTTTTCCACCGACATACTTTAACTGTAATTTTGATAGTCATCCTTATAAATAAAAAAGTAGTTCATTAATATTTTAGAGATTAATAAGAATTCTTTTGTTTGGTTTTTTTGAAGCTATTGCTACCATTGCTAATTTATGTACCACAAAGTTGCTATTCTAAGCGCACTTCCAGAACCCATTTGTTTATCAACATCCAGATCTCTGTTTAGTACATATACATACACTGAGAGAGATGCTGGATATAATGAAATTAAAATCAGTTGGACCTCTGAAAATTTTGGATCTTATTAAAAATAATTCCTAACTACTAGGGGAATAGTGCATTACAATGAAATGTAGTTTCAGAAACCAGCAACAGGTAAAAAAAATATAATTTGCCATGCTATATTTTCCTGTGCCAATATTGCTCAGTTTGTATTTAATTCAAATGGAGCCTAAAACTGTTTCTTCCAACTGTTAGATTGTTTTATTAGGGAAGATGCTAGCCTATATTAGCCACTTATTAGATAAATACAGGAAAACTGCTTGTCATTTATGGGTTTATCCATTATCATCTTGAACATCAGATAGAGTAGCCTGATTTCAAAGTGACAGCTGGTGGAACCTCTTCTTGATACATGCTAATCCAGGTTTTATTATGGAAAAATTGCCTGTGCTTCCAGGGAGTGAAAGGCAGTTATGAGACGTAGCTGCTGAGGGTGGAACCTTATGATCTCTGCTGTAACAGCCTAAAAATGAACCATTATCTTCCAGGGTAATAGCATCCTAGTAAAATATGGACATAGAATAATTTATGGCATGAACATGTCAAAATGTACAGTTATTCTTACTGTCTCTTTCATGTGGTAAATAAAAAATAGCTGCCTCTCCAGCAACGCTAATTCATGTGATTAATGATTTTGTGGGAGTGGACAGGGGTGCACCTCTGGCTGCAGCTGAAGATAATTTGGCACTGGAAAGGCATATCTCAGCTCTCTGCTCTGGGTCAGGGATAGCATTTGAGAACAACCTTGTGTGAACCCTGCTGCTGTGGGGAGTATGTGGGTCATGGCTGGTGCTCAGGGGTCTTTCGTCAGCCTGGCTTAGGTCTGCTGTGATTGAGGCTGCACCTGAAGGCAGATAGAGCTGAGATGGACTAGGTAAAATTCCTGATAAGCGTGTCCAAACCTCAGAACCTGGCTGGGAAGGACAATGAGGGGCCAAGCTTCAAAACTGGAAAGAATACCTCTTATTCTGTGAACCCCATAATATTGTGTCTCTTCTCCTTTTCCAAATCCAAACCAAGATAATGCAACTGCTGCTTGTAGAGTGAGGAGAAGCAGCTTGCTGGAGTTTCAGCTCCTGGATGACAGATGGAAAGATCAGCTGGCTGTTTCATTGCTCCCCAATTATTAATTTATCACTGAATTTATTAAGAGTCACTAGATAACAGAATATTGTTTAATTGGGAGAATAATAGATGTTCTAAACCTTGCTTTTTCTTTTCTCTTTGAATTTATCAGACCTTGCTCACTCCAAAATGCCTGTTCAATCTCTGATGCAAGGCAAACATGATAGTTTAAAATTTGAATTAGAAAAGAATTAGCATTGTGTCATCCATACTTGACTCACTTTCTGAAGCTTAAATAAAAAGTTCTATCAAAGCAGAGGATCTAAGAAGGTTAAGTGTCCCTGAATGTACACGCTCTTAAAGACACTTTCCTTACAGATACTGAAATGAAAGAAATACTCTCAAAAGGAGCCATGTTTTTAACAGAAAAAAANCTGAAGCTTAAATAAAAAGTTCTATCAAAGCAGAGGATCTAAGAAGGTTAAGTGTCCCTGAATGTACACGCTCTTAAAGACACTTTCCTTACAGATACTGAAAAAAAAGAAAAACTCTCAAAAGGAGCCATGTTTTTAACAGAAAAAAAAAAAAAAGAAGTTCTTATTTCTGCTTTTTCCTTTGTACAAACTATTTGTTTTACCTGTGGATCTGTTCTGAATGAGTGATATCTTACCTGTCTCAGCTAGGTTTGAGTCAAAGCAGCATGAATTTGTGTGTGTGCATGAATGTCTGACTGCATACAGTGTTCTGAGACTTGTAGGAGTAAAGTTTAGTTTAAATTGTGAAAGTAATGATAAAGAAAATAGGCCAGTAGCTTGGGAGAAGACTTACTTTTGTCAGAAGTGTGTTTGGTTGCCCCCCAGAAATCATGGGTTTTTTTCCAATTGAAAGTTGTGTTGACTACATCTTACATGGTGTTGACCATCACAGTTCAGATCAAGCTCCTTCAAAATGAAATTCAAGGCTGTAGGGGAAACTATCATTCCTAAAGTTTGGTCTCTGCTACTTGGTGCAACCTCCCAAAGTCTAAGCAGTTTAAAGGAATATATGAGAATATATTTAAAGAGTCAGGCTGTTCTCTAGTTCAGTACCCTGTTGTGTTCATTGGGCTTTCTGAATTCAACTAAAAGACCCCTAAATATATTTGTTGCATTAAGTAGCTTATATGGTTGTTTAAAAAATTACATTGGCAATGATTTCCCACAGTTCTTAGAACCTGCCTTTTCTGCAATCCTCTATTATGCTATTGTATTACCAAGCAAATTAATTTTAAAGCATGTCCAGTGGGGAGGGAAGCTCTACATGAATATGTACCAGATGCAAAGAATTAAACAAACATGCAAAAATCAGTGCCTATAAAAATGATTATTTTTTTTTTTTTCAGTATTTTGTAACATGGTTGTCCTGCTCTGCAGGGATGAAATATGTATTTCTTCCCCATTGTCCACTTCCCTTTCCCCATTAGAAATATTTCCTATCCATCTCAAAACTGTTAGTCACTGCAATCATAATTTACGTTTTGACTATTTTTATTTTTTTAAGTTGAACATAAATCTACACAAGTGGCAATTACCATGGTTTTTCAGTGAAACTGCAATAGATACACTTAAAACTTTTTTTAAAATTCCCAGTTTCCGGAGGCAAGCTGAGAGATGTCTGATTGATCAACTGAGTGCTTGTGTGTACAGGGTTAAAAATGGGGACAGAACCTGGTTCCTACCCAGAGGAGCTCTGCTTTACACTTGGAAGAGCTGGGCCCGGAGAGGTGACTGCCCTGAGCTGGTGGTGGGGCTTTGTTGGGGACTGTAGGGCTCCCAGCCTTTGTCAGGGCTCCCATCTGCACCTGAGACTTACAGCAAATCGAGTAATTAAAACATTAAAGCACCATCCTGCTCCCCTTGGACTTAATTGCAATGCAAGGAGGATCATGTGCACTGATATTTCTGGGGCATGAAAGGAGATTCTGAACAAATTCAGTAACAACCAGGAGGCACTTCTTTATAAGAGTGCTGGAAAAATCTATTTAGAAAAAGAAAAAAGAAAGAAAAAGGTTTCTTAGGGGCGTGTGTGTCAATTTTTTTATTTTGTTGGGTTTTTTCATTGGTTGGTTGGTTGGTTTTTCTGTTTCAAGGAATTTTGGACTCTAAAGAAATTACTGCCTGTTCATGCACTAGTTAAAAGGGAGTCTAAGAATGTTCCTCCACAGCTTTATTTATTTACTGGCTTCCAGCTTCTCAGTTTTATGACTGATGCTGAAGACTCTCCCTGCCTCTCATTCTCTAACATACTTTGATCTCATTGATTCATGAGCATTTACAGTTTTCTCAGGGACCACTGTTGTAAAAACGTGGCTCTACTGTAGCCAAGAGCACTTGCAGCTGATACAAGCTGGGTTTCTGCTCAGGTAAATTGTGGTACCTAGAACAGCTAGTAAAGCAAGTTGGGTTTCCCCTAATACCTACTCAGTTCTCACACAGAGAATGCTGGAAGGCTCATGTAAGGCTATTGGAAGTCCTCCCCAGAGGGGTATTTATGATGTCTCAATTAAACTAGGTGGTTGGCTTTGATCTAGAACATCTTAAGTTAGGAAACTGTCTTTTTGTAGTTAAAGGAGCGAAGTAAATGTCTCCTGGATGTAATTCAGAGAGCATGAATTAGATATGTAAAGTTGGGTGAACGTTGCCTCATTTAAGTATTGAGGAAAGACCAGTGAGTGGTCCAGTTTAAAAAAATTCAAAATAGGAAAAGGAGATATGAGTATGTCATTGAAAATAAGGTGAGCAGTTGTTTTCTGGTGAGGTTATCTTAATTATCTTAAAATCAGGTGTGCAGCCACAGAAGTGGCTTGAGATACTTGGAAATGTGCTGGTTTAAGCTCCTAAGGAAGAATGGGGACTGTCTATGGACCATACATGAGACCAAAGTTTGCTGCTGTGTCCTGGGTTACAGAGTGGCTTTTTGAGTACAAAGCAGCCTCTGCACCATAATTTGGGGTGGAAAACCTCCCACGTGCTGCTCTTTCATCCTGGTCCATCTGACAGCCTGGCCATAAACTTCTTAGTGAAAAACATGCCGTGGACTCCTATAAAATATTTTCTTTCAGAGTGTTGGAGATTTACTGTGTTGGGAAGCTGCCTGCAAATTGATGTCATAATACTTATTAATATTCCCCGTTCATACATATAGTCTCATTTACTGCAGCAAATGTGGCCTGAGATGTTTTGTTCTGGTTTAAAGTGAATATGTTTTGTTTTGTAAAAATGTTTTTTGTACATGTGACATATGTTATTTTCTGCCTTTACTATAAAACACAGGAATCCCAAACCTTTAGGAAAGCGCATGTAAAGGATGCTGCAGGTCCAGCAGTGACCCATCACAGCAAGGGAACGGGGACGTTACTCAGCCAACACCATTGTTCCCGGGGCTCTGTATTGTGACTGATCTTCTGTATTGCAGGCCTATATATATAGGCACAAGGGTGAGCTAAGGATGGTGTTTCTGAATTTCCTGGGTTTTGTGGATTAAACTTATTTGAACACAGTTTTCTGTGATTTAATATAGAATTATTTTAGATCAAAAACTGGTAGAAAAATAGCTGACACTTTTTGCTGCTGCTTCCCTCCTCCTTTTTAAAGGAAAGAGCTTTATCTTAATTAAAGTTTAATTAAGGATCACGTTTGGCAGTACTTTTCACACCGATCTACACCAGCAGATTTTCTGAGGCTTAACTTTATCGTGCAGAAAATCCTCTTTTATTACTCCCAACCTGTTGTAAAAGCTGTTGGCACAGAGCTATGGCTGCTTCATTCAGTGGCCTTGTTTGCCGCTGGAAAATTCCCAAGTCTCTAGAGATAGCACCACTGTGGTTCAATTTAATATCTGTCCTATCACTACAAGACTCTAGCTCATTATTAATGATACTATTCATTAATTTCTTGTTGGGCTGATGTTGTTATTTATTAAAATATTAAAGAAAGCTCCTGAGACACATACATAATGAGGGACACCTCCATTTCATGAGCTATACCAGCTGAGGGAATGAATATAGCATAGATTTACCCGCACCACCATACTATATCCTTCCCTCATTAGTCCTGCTACATCTCTGAGTGACACTGTAAATTCATTCTGTGCACTGTCCAATCGGAGCCTAATACAAATGTGGGGCTCTTTTTTTTTAATGAGCCATTCCTATGCAAAATGAATTGACTACTGTCTAACTCATCTAATCTGCCTGTATTTGGGGGAAGGACTAATTTGCCTATATTTATACAGGAAATAAATAAAAGTCGACATATTTTTCCCTTTTCAGTCTTACATTTGGAAAATTTCAACATAATAAATTCTACGTTTTAAGAACCTGCCACCTTAGTTAACTAAAGCCCAGCATGACATTTAAACGCGTGATAGTTGTATTTAAAAAAGCCTCGACAAGCAGTTTGTGCACAGCATTGGTCATTTGATGTCTTTCCTCACACGCTCAGGTATAGCCTACAGAAATTCCAAGTACACTTGATGTATTGCTCACCCTTTTAATCAGGGGGATTTCAGACCACATCTGCTTTGAGCATATGAGGCTGGTCAGAGTCCTATGAAGAAACTGCATATGGCAAAATAAATCAAATACACTTGTAATTAATTTAGTGATGATGTTCACACTTATTTTGATTATTGGAATAGGGTCTAGTATTAGGGGTCTTTTTTGGCTGCGTGAAAATGATGAAATCTGCATCACAATTGAGGTAGCATCTGAAGGTAAAGTTTTAATTTGTTCTATATGGTTTTTATTTTCACCCTGTGCAAATAATTACTGTGGTGAAGAAATACCTCACTGTTTCCAGAGGATTAACTGGGCATAATTGCAGCCTGTTTTGATCCCTCTTTTAATAATGGACCCTCTCAATTCACATCCTGTACAGCAGCTTTGTGTGGATTGAAGGCTGCTTCCAAAGCACTTATACACACCTAGAAGGTCTTTGTACTGTAAATTTATAGTCATTTGTTTCTGAGGAAAAAAACATGTTACCTTGGTACTTCAAAGAAGAAGATATACGGCATAGCACCCCTAGTCCCAGTGAAAGACCAAATAACCACAGATGCCTGGCACAATGAATTGTAATGACATAGTAACCGAGTGCTGAGCACACTGGTTATATGGCAGTGAAAATGTCTTTAGAAAATGAACTCCTGGAAGTTCTTCTTCCTCTTCTTCTTGTAATAAAATATGAGTTTTCTGAAGTGCAACTGCTATGTTGCTTTAGTAACAGATTTGGAAATATAGAAACTCCCTTGTTTAAACAGAGTAGGTCCTTTATTATATGTTTCTTAGTAGAACTCTGATCAGGCTGCATAAATTAGTTCTTTGACTTTTATTTCTTTTCTCAAATCTGGCACCAATGTAACATATTTACAGTTCTTGTATTTGTTAATTTCTTGAATGGTTCCAGTCGGGAGCTGATCTGTCATTTGCAGATGAATTTTTGGACACCCTGGCCTCAGAGTGCCTGCAGCCATGGTAGTCAGGGTGAAATGTTCCTTAAGAACGTTTCTAGTGGAAGTGTTATCTTTAATGTTATTTTATAGTCCCATGTAATGGATTAACCACAGATTACTTGCATTGTGACCATGCAGTTAAGCAGGAGCATTCACTGGGAGCTCGACTGCACACCTGTGATTTTGCCTGTGGGGCTTTGAGCAACCTTGTCTAGTGGAAGGTGTCCCTGCACATGGTAGGGGGATTAGAACTAGATAGTCTTTAGGGTCCCTTCCAACCTAACCCATTCTATGACTGATTCTATGCCCTGCAAAGGGCAGTGCACAAATCCTGACCCACTCCCCATTGTATTGAGGTGGCTGCTGGTGGTCTATGCTAGCCTGGCATGAAATGGTTGTTCATGCAGTAGATATGAACACAGTCAGTTTAGCCCTTCTGCAAAGAAAGCCTTTCCGGGGGGGGGTGGGATGCCTGCACTGCACTGTGAGGCATTGTCATCCTTGGGCCTGGCCTGAGATAATTAATGCTCATTTGTGTGAGAAGGGTTTGGCTGAAATAGCTGAAAGTGAGCATTTTTATGCTTTTTACTGGTGTGGTGGCAAACACATTAAAGGTATGACAACCTGAAGTCAAGTTCAACAAATTTGTGTATTTCCATACAATTCCATCATGTTAAATGAAATATTTCACTAGATAGCTTTATGAGAGAATGTTTCTTCAAGATACCCCTGATGAGGTTTTTCGGAAATCATGTTTAGGCTTTCAGGTAGTTATGGCTCCCTTGCAGGCAGATTCTCCATGTGTCTTTAAGAGCTTGATCGAGTAAAATTGTATTTTTGACAACTTGGTTAATACTCTTTCACGCCATCAAAATCCCTCTAATGTGCATATAGAAACTGTGTGTGACTTGGGCTCACAAAATTAGATGGTTATGGATCAGGATGATCTGTGGGTGAAATTTTTAAACAGAGAAAGTCTGCTTTGAACCTAAAGATGAAGGCATGCCACATGGCTTCACAAAGGTATTCTGTTGCCCCTGTAAGAGCTGTAACCTGTGCTCTGCACTCAAAGTCAAAACTTGATACTATTAATAATAATTAAAAATATTGGAAAGTCTGGAATTTCCCAATAGCAAAGAATAGAGCAGATACTGAATAAATCTACTAAAACAAAATAAGTTCAGAATGCTGTGTCCCTGACATCTGAGAAAACTTGGGGTTAAAAAGAAATCTCTGCCCTGCAGCCTCTGAGCATTAACATCTCTGACTGATTGGAGTGTTCAGACGAGTTTCTTGTATGTTAAAGATACTCAGGCTTTGGTCATCTAAAGTAATAAGCGATTTTTTGACTAATAGTCAAAATTTTTATGTCTGTTTTCTGGTGTTAATTTTGCAATGCCATTCCCTCATAGGGTTGTGGGGTTTTGGTTTGGTTTCTCTTTTGGCCCACAGTTTTCATAGCACTGCCAGATGAGTTCTGAAATACATTATGGGGGGGATCCCACCCTGTATTTGCTAAATAATAATAAAAAAAATCTGCATGCTTTTGTTTAAATCATGTATTTTATTCTTTATGTTTACCTTTTTAGGACATTATCAGTTGCTCCAAACTTCTCTTGCAAAAATGAGCCCCAGAATATACTTGTGTCATATTCATGTATGTCTAGGGGCATCTGTAGTCATGCAATATTCCTAGGCTCATGGTTAAAAGTCAGTAGTGCTAGAACTGTTCCCTGGCTCACCTCAGAGTTTTCTGTGCTGTGAAACTGCCAGGCTACATCCAGATTCCTGCTGCAGCGTCCGCAGCAAATCCGTATCGGCAAATGCACTTGGAGGGCAGTCCTCACTGTGAAATTAAATAACCACTGCCACTGCTTTCAGAGGGACTGAAGTATTTAGTACAGAGCTGTAATTAAATAGTCCCATCCGTTTGATCATGAAAAAACATTTGTGAGTTGTTCCATAAGAAACCACCATAGCAATATAACATTTTTGTTTCAAAGGCTGTGATTCTTTTTTCTTCATTCAATTAACAGTTAAAGGTTTTAATCTGACTTTGTGATATAAGCTTTTACTGAAAATATGTTGCAAAAGCCAATGGAGCCCTCAGCACTGCTATTGCCTGTGACTTGTGAGAAGGGACAATTTCCTGCAGGTCTCTGAGCCTCTGTGGGGAGGGTTAATAGCTCCTGGAGAGGTGGGAGAAAAGAAAGAATTTTATGTCTCCTGCAACCTGCAAGACTATGAAATGTTTCCAAGTGTAATTTTCTTGAAGTTAAAGTTGAGGTTATTAAGGTTCACTTAGCAGATAAAGTTTGCCACAATTTTCTCGGTCTCTATGATAAGATGACAAGATTTCTAATTTATAAAACCAGAACAGTATGTTGAAGGCTATGAACCATGCTCAGGGGATACACTGAGGTACTTCAAGCTCTTATCTGTCACATGTATTTTTATTTACAAGGAAATTTGAAAGCAATGTGCTTGAACTTCACTCAGTAACCCCTCAGAGTTAGTTTCAATTTGTCTTTGTAAATAGCTGTGGTATCTATACCACCACCATGAAGGACAGGGAGCTGGAAGGCTTGCCAGCAAGATGGCTTGTTTTGAGATGCTGAAGTCCCGGACTTGCAGAGTGACTGTACCCATTCCCATTTTATAAATGGTCAGTCTGTAGAAACTTCTGGGAAATCAGATTACTCTTGAAAGAACAACAGGCTAACGTCAGTGTAGAGAAAGAAGAGTGTTTTTATATGGCATTTGGAGTATTACTACATTTCTGACTTCATGACTTTTGTTGCAGTCACTGTTTTGGTGCTTTACAAAACATGAAGGGGTGCACTGTATGAATGTGCATTTATCTCATCACAAACACATAGTAAAAGCACATCCAGGATTTCTGGGGTGTGTTGTAGATGATGTCAATCTCTTGACTTTGTAATGGCATTGTTATAAAAAACAGCTCAAAGAGAAATGTAAAGCTTAGTAAAAGTCTTCCTCATTTTATGCTTTCCCTCATGGTTTACAACAGAGAGCAAACCTTGCTGTTTCCTTATGGAAAGTATAGAGCCCTGGGCAGAAGTGAGAGCAGCTGAAATTCTCCTAACTACTAGTACCGTGGGTTTAAAACACCACACACTGATTTATACTACTATAAACCAAATTCATAAACATGTAATATTTTCATTGTTTCAGATTTATTTGAGACTGAGTAACACAATCTGTTGAAATTTTAGGAAGGTGCAGGAATTCTCATGTTCTTCCCCATCCTCTATACACACAAAGGTAAGATGCTGCTGAGTTAACAGCATACCCTAACAAAATCTGTTCATTTCCGAGTCTTGAGGACAAAACACCCATGATCTATCATGTTCAAGATTCATGAGAAATAGGTCAGTAATATCAGTGCACAGTTCTGATATTAAGCTTTATAAAAGTTCTGGCTCTGATCTCCCTCTGCCTCCTGTCCCCCCAGAATGAGGAAGTCCTCCTTTTCCAGTCCCCAGCCACAAACCTTCTGCATCAAAATTGCTGTTTCCATTTGATTTGAAGGACTTCCCTTATGAACAGGGCACTCTTGCTTTGGAAACTCAGGAGCTGGAGAATCAGCTGTGCCTGAAAGTTTTCCTTAATAACTGGGACTTAATTGCTGGTACTTGAAATGGTGCAGTTACTTGTAATACAAACATGTCTACCTTAAAACTACTGTTGGTGGATCTCTTTAGTCTTTGTCTAGCAGATTAAGGATTGCTTTGCTCTCAGGGATTTGTAACTTTTGCAAGTAATTCAAGTTATGATCAAGTCAGTTCTTAACCTTCTTTTGAATAAACTAAGCTGGTTGAACTTGTAGGTCTCTTCCTTTGCAGCTGCTCTGCAGAGTCCACTTGTTCCCTCAGCACCTCTTGGGGCCTTTTTTAACTTTTCAACATCTTTTTTTGAAATGCGGACACTAGAGGAGGATAGATTGTCACATCAGTGGTCTCACTAATACCATGTATGTTGGTAAAACCACCTTCTTATTTCTACTTGGTATTCAGTTTCCTGTCACTGACAGATTAGGATCTAAAGAGAGCACAGAAAGTTATTTCTCTCATCCTGTAGTTTTGTTAGTGCAAGAGAACAGCTACCTTTCGTACCAGCTATGTTTGTTGTCTTAATGAGGGAAAAATAGCCATTAACTGGCCTTAAGCATGTACTTGAATTTCAATAAGTGGTTTCTTCACATAACCAAGAGCACATTACAGATCACAATTTGCAGCTACTGGATATAGCCAAATTTTAAAACATGAACACTTTATTTGTAAGGTTTTAAATGCTAAGATGGATATCTTAAATTAAATATCTGATCATATAAACTCATCAAGTGTTTGATTTTTAGGCCTTACTGCTTCATCCAAGCTTAAGATGAAAAGACAGGCATTAAAAATGTATAAATATGCCCAGTTACTCAGCCATCTCTAATTGCCTAATACCCTTTCACACATTACTTAAAAGTGGATCATGACTTAAGAAGACTTATGTATATTCCACAGATAAAATTTATTGATTTCTTGAACAAGTCTCATGGTAGAAGGAAGGACAAAGACAGTAGTATGTCTAATATAGCTATTTAAATTCTCAGAAACACTTTACTTTAAGATATAATGCAACCTTCTTGATCATTGCAATACACTTAAATACTGAAAAAAACACACATTCCCTCTCGTGTTCTGCAGAAATCAGTTACAAGAGCTTCAGGATGGGAAAATAGCAGCTGAGGCTCCCTGGGGCAGTCAGTGACTACCTTGTTTTGAATCACACACATTAGAAGCTTTACTTGCTGCTGCAAATTGATTCTGAGTGTGCCTGTATATTTAAATCCTGCCTCCCCAATTTCAGGTGCTATCAGTCTCCACTAGGACATGGTCATCCCTGGGCACACCTGTGCCTGCTTTATTGCCCAGGTCAAGACATTTACATAACTAATACAGATTCAGATCGTTTTTGTCAGTTTTATATCTCTAGCAGCAATGTGTTTCTGGCTTTTTTCCTCTGTTTGCAACTTGGAATGGGAATGTTGTGTGTATTTTGCAGCTCAAGCCTTTTTGCTACAGTTTAAAATTGCTTGGAGAGCACCAATAAAATAAGCTTATGGCCTTAGTTTTTAATGAGTGATTGAGTTGCAATCAGTACAGATAGAACCTGTTCAGCAGAGAGAGAGAGAGGGATGTGACAGTGTTAATGTGTGTGGTTGTTATTTTTTTTTCTCTTCTGTAACTGTAATTTGTTATCCATACTTAAATTGGTAGGCAGAAATAAATGGAACCTCTTACTGAACTCTAATCTTCCTCAGTTGCACATGCCCTAGAGAATGCAGCGCTGTTTTTCAGGAGATAATAATTACAGCCAAAATGATGTTCTGCGAGCTTCCCTTATCTTAAATTAGGGTAAGATTAAGGTCTAAGGAGTCTGTTTGTGCTAGGTTTTTGGAAATATTGGATGTTTAGTTCAGATTTCTTCAGCATTCCAGAATATTTATTTATTGTTAAGTTTTTGTTCTTGCTATGCTCTCAACCTCTTATCTTTTGTTGCTGAAAAAAAAGCGCAAATGTATAAATCTGTGTTTTTCAAGTAAAAAAAATTGGCTGAATATGTTTCAAAGTGTGGATTTATGTGTATAAATAGCAGTTCTTCTTCCAGGCATACTTAATTTTGAAAGACATTTTTACCAAGAAAATCCATATAGATAATAGCTTCTCTGCTTAAAGTAACTATTAATTCTGAAGTTATGCAAAAATACGTAGGTTCATATTCAGGAGGCATATCTGTTATATGTAGACTCTTCATGCCATCAAACTGTAATGCTCTTCTAAATTTTAAAGTTAAGCAACAAAAATGTGTAAAACTTTCAGAAAGTTGCAGGAAAAAAACCCATGTGACATTGTCTATTTACCAAAGCCATCTGTATGAAAATCATTTTTATTCCCTTCTTTTCAAACTCAATGTACATACGTTATGTGACTGTAATTACGCTCCTCAGGGTGTGCAAGGCAAAAGGTGGTAGTCAGGTAAAAAACAACACTGGGAGATTGATGATACTGTGTTTTGCTAATACAATGCAAAAGATGCTAAAAGATTATGACGCTCACATTTGCCTGTTCTATTACTGTGGTCCAAATGTTGTTTCCTCAGTGACTTCTGAACTGATATTTCACTTATCTCAACTGTTTTTATTGAAAAAATGATTAAAGCCCCCCAAGAAAAATGAAAACAGAAGAACAAAATATTCTTACCCTCATTTTCTATGAAACCATTTTAAAGGCTCTCAGGACATTGTTTTTCATCTTCAGATTAGAGAGGTGTGCTTATTCAGATGATCTCTTCTGCATATATGATAGGCTAAAACTATCTAGCAAGATGCAGAAGGAAGATTGAAGATTTGAAGACAACTAATGCAGGCAAGATTCTGATGTACTTTTAATTGGGTAATAATGTATTATTGTCCTTTACTTTCCTGAGGATGAAGTCAGGTAAAAAATATTTAAAGATAGATTTTAAATGTAAGTGGGTTTGCTTGCAGTGTAAGTAGATGTAGGTCATTTTGATTAGCAGTAACAGATTATAATAAGGTCCGCATGTCATTTATATCCTGATGGCAGACTACATTCTTGGTTCTCTAACATACTCAAAGACCAGAAGATCTGTAAGTGTTAATCTGGGTTGGTCTGCTCCAGGTTTCCACTGCTATTCAGAGATCTTCATGTGAGGTAGCTTGAGAGTGTACCCCTCCTCCTCACAGCTGAGCCTGAGCCACAACAAACCTCCCAGATCCAGGAGAGCAGAAAGAAAACTCATCCAATAAGGGATGGAATACTTTGAATGTGTTGCCTTGTGCTTCTTTGTGTTTCAGCATCCTGTTGCTGACTGTGTTGTGCATTCATTCTCCTTCTCTGCCCTTTTACTCCCCTCCCCATGCAAAGGCTCTCCAAGAAAGTAGGCTTGTAAGCACACAAATAGCAATTCCAGGACATTAGGTGCTACTCTTACCCCTTTTTTATCATTGCTTGTTTTCTTCTTTTAATGAAGAAAACTTGCACTTCCATGAGTATAACAACAGTTGGTGACTGAATTCAAGATTTATTCAAATCAGCTTTTTATCAATGAGGACATTCAGTCAGTCAAGGGTGGAAATTATTTTTTTTTTGTTTTATCTTGGAAAATTGATTTCTCCTGTAACATTATAAGTGGGTTTGGATACTTGGATAAGAAAAATTCTGCAATGGTCTGTTTGGTAATGGAAGGACGTGGTATGCAGGGAGAGATGGTGGGAGGGATATATATCATGGTTCTTGTGTCTGCTGTTTTCATTTGTCTTTTATATTATGAGTTCTCTGTGGTCAGTAACCATCTTTGCTGTGAGTTTAGTGTGTTACATACTGGATTTAAGCCCCCTTTGAAAGTTTTGCATGCATTACCACACACTGAGTAACAATGATGGTAATGAGTTGGACAATAAAACAATGATAGTTCTTAGCACCATTTCTGAGCCTGGGGAGACACTGAGCAGAGGACCATGGTGTTACCTCTTTGACAAAATTCTGGAAAATAATTGCAGATGCATGTTTTATGGATGGTTTGACAATACATGTATGGGAGACTGTTTTTTCTGTTCCACAAATACTCCCAGATGAAGACTGATGTCTGGGTATGTTTGGAATATCTCTTTGAGTCAATCATTTTGGAAGTTGTCTTCCCTCAGAGTCATTGATGTTAAACAGTGGGAGAACATACCCCAAGATCTTAATCTATGCTGGAGAAGAAGTAATAGCCCACTGATACAGGATACAGAAAACAGTACACAAACTCAAACTTTTAAAATAAAATTAAGTATATGACTTTCTTTCACCTTGTTGTTTGCTGTAAAAAAAACCTTTCACTTCTGGAATATGTTAATAAGAGTGTTTCCTAGCATAATACCCCCTAGTTGTGCCATGTGAGCAACCTGGTGATTACTAGGCTGGTTTTGATCTCAAAGCATGTGTGTTTTTCCCAGTGTAAGTTTATGGATTTACACAGGGAAAGAAAACAGCCACAGGATTCTGTAAGACCTTTTGCATCTCTATCACTTAGTTGTGAATTTATGAGTTGACAAATTAGACTGGGTGCAGGTGAAGGGAAAGTAAGTCAGTGATTCTGGTGGAATTAGGAATGGAATGCCTAACTCCATTGGTATTGTTTCAAAGACACTGTGATATCCGCTTTTACCTTTGAACCCCTTGGTCTGCTGTGGTAGTAATACACTGAGATTACTGCCATCCGATGGGTCACTGTTTAAGCAATCTCCTGTGGCATTGGTCACCACCATTTCAGTGATGCTCATCTAATTCACAGTAGATGGGTTGGCTGGGGGTCAGATCTGGAGGCAAAGGCACTTCTGGACAGAGGAGTCCTGGAGAGCTGAGGTAACCTGGCTCACTTGCAGCCTATAGTTTGCGCAGTCACTAGGACATCTCAGCTTTCTTGATCATCCTTGCCTTGTTGCTACTTGTAATTTGTTTAATGTTGTTACATGTTAAGCATTTCATTGGCGGTCATGATTTTCTTGATGGATTAGAAAGAAACTTCATTTGATGATGCTATGCATGCTCTTTTCCTAAATTTTTAACTTTTCTAAGTACTACATGTGAATGTTCTGTCTTTTGTGACAAATATTAACTAAGGCGCAGCTTAACACGCTAGCAACATTCACTTTGGTGTCCTGCTCCTAATTTGCAGCAAAGTGCAGTCACTGAACAAATTGCTATAGATCCACTTCGTGAACAGCCCAATTTGAATAGTGTGTTTATAATAGATATCCCTGAAAATCAAACAGAAGTCGCCCACACAGTATCAACTGCAAAATTATGAAATCAGGATGCACTTACATCACAAACCACAGTTTCTTACAAGTAACTGTACAATGTGAATTTTAGCTGACACAGAACTAATTAGGAATTTCTTGACAGCTTGCAGTTGTGAATTTGATTGATTTGCTCTTTGACAAATGGGTATTTCTGTGCACCTGGTCACAGATAGTACCTGTATTTTGGCTGGGGTGTTTTGTTTTGTTTTGTTTTTTGTTGTTGGTGGTGATTTTGGTTTTGGGCTTTTTTTCAGATTTTTTTTCGGTGACATCCTTTATAACAATAGCTTGTTCTTTTAAAATATTTGGAGATCCATAATTTCTCATTTTTGCAGCACACACCACCTTTTCCCTCATATTTTAGTTACAGGAGAAATCCTAGAACTGAAGAACGAGTAATCTTTTCTGTTTCCTCAGAATCTCAAGAGCTAATATGCTTTAAAAAAGTCTCCCAATAGGTATTCAATTCCTACTGCAGGCAGGCAATTTTTTTTTTTTTCCTCTTTTTCTGATGTTGGACTAACAGGCGCACTTTCAGATTTTCTCAGTAGCTTTGCACCCAAAATATCAGTGCCCTCATTTTGACTCAGGTTTGATTAGGACTGCTGTCACTTATTACAGATTAAAATCACATTCAAAGTCCCTGCATTTTGAGCTTTACTGTAATCCAGGCAAAATCACCATCACTCATCTGATTCTGCACCCCCTTTTTTTCTAAAGCTTTTTGCCACCTGCGTGGAACTCCTGCTATCTGATTTTTTTTATATGCTATTGCCATTAGACTGGAATGATTTTTCTTCAGTTTGCTCAAAGACAGATTTAAAGGCAGGTCCCAGAGGTAGCAGAAAAGTCGATCCCCTAAGCTACTCAGTCATTGTTTGCTTTTTTACATGTAATATCCTATTTCTAAGCCAGAGTGTAATTTAAAATACAACACACACTACATAAATACATCCTTTGGAAATTTTGTAGTATGACATTTAATAGAAATTAACTGCTTTTATTGTCATGTTGTGTTGCACCTCAACCACAAAAATGCATGTATCTATTTTATAGTATTTAGAAATATTTCTCAGTCTTTTCTTTTTGTCAGTTACTTGACTTTACATCAGTGTAGCTGTAATAATGCTATTGAGCTTATTTAAAATATATCCAAAGATATATAATTTTAAGTACAGCAGTCCACCAAAGAATTAGATTTGTATCTCCTACCCACTATTTAGCTTTTAATACCACTTGATCTGTAGGGAAATGCTGGTTAAAAGCTCATATTTATTGCAGAGCTGAAACAGCAAAGGGTTACTTTAGCCCAGGCATTGTAAGTACAAGCAACAGGACTCCATTGGCTTTAATTTGTCCATGTCTTTCATTTGATACTACCAGTATTAATAGCTTTGCAAGGAAATTCTGCAGTCATTAATCATAATAATTAATCAGATCCAATTATATTGCATATAAATGCGAACAAATTGCTGAAAAAATAATGATCTATCACCAACATGTCACAAGGAAAAAGAGACTAAAATAGTAATTAGAAGCAGGGATTTAGTTGTGTGCAAGTACTCTGCAACTGATTTTAGCAGTATGATGATCTGATGATGTAATTAGTGGAAAGAAAGTCTAGCAGGTTTTTGCAGCAGACAGCATTAATGACTGTGCAACTCAGGAAAAAATAATCGTTGTATTAGTGACTGTTTTTACATTTATCACTAACTCCTTGCTTTTCTTCAAATATGATTGGAAAAATATGACTGCAGGCATTTTAGACCAAGTTTGCCTTGATACACTGCAAAAAACTTTGAAAAGCCCCTCAAAAGTAGGGATGGGGCAGCAAGCAGCACTTTCCCCGCTGTAAAAAGGGTGTAATCTGGTATAGATTTGTACAGTTCAGTGGAAATATTCAAATAGAAATTTTCCCAAAAGGGACCCTTTCACTGCCAGGCACTGTGTAACCAATTACTGTTAAAAGCAGCAAGTTGGGATTTTTTTTTCTATTTTTATTTTTTGGGTTTTTTTTCAAATCATACTTGTGTGTGACAAACTGCTGCAGTTTGTCAGCTCTCACTCTCCTTCTCTCCCAGACCCAAACAGCAGTTCCTCTCCCCCACTAAGGCAGGTTTTCAGTAGAGCTTTTGGTACAGCATGGCTTTACAATGTGCTCTGCTCTCATGCACAGTGATGATCAGCACACACTTAATGACTATTAAAGCATTATTTTTAGGAAGAGCACTCCCAGATCTTTAAAACATTCTGCATTTGTCCACTGCATAACTTGAAACAGTTAACTGAAGATTGGTGAACAGTTTCATGACAGATTCTCTACTTGAAAATAAATGTGAAGTTCATCATAGTTTTCAATACTAAGCACTGCACTTTACTGCCTTTGATCTCAATGTTGTGACTACTACAAAGAAATAAAACCTTATCTTACCTTTTCCAGCATCTACTGCAGAAGACCTCAATAATGCATAAGAACATCTGGAAGTACGGTAATTTCAGCTATCAGAGATAAGAATTGACACAAAACAGGTAAACCCTACAAAGTCATCATGTTGAAATGAGCTGATTAAGGTCTGGTAACATAAAACATCATGTATAGTATTTTCATGCTTGCTACATCTTCACATTTTATACATAAAAAAAGGAATGCCAATTATTTAATCTTTTTCAGTATGTTTAATAGGTTGATTAGCTGGAAGCTATATTATATTTTTACCTAAAGAGACAGAAGTTACTGCAAATCTATTGCCATATATATCTATTTAGAGTTAACTGTGAGTTCATAGAAAATACACAGGCATAGTAAACAGGATTTTGAAATGACAATTTTTTACTGGTTGCAAGTGCTAATTGCTAGTTTCTCAAGGGTATAGAATTAATCACCTGCTAGATTTACAGTCTCTAGGTTGAGACCTGAGGATGGAGGCAATAAGAAAAGCCCTTGAGGGACATATCATATGGTGAGTCTAAATATCAGTCTCTATGCATATGTAAATTGGCAACAAAGTTTTTTCAAAGCTCAAGTATGCTAATTTCAAACAGGCAAGACTAAAGCTAGCTTTTAGCAGCTGTTTAACGTCTGCCTGTGGGTGGTAGAGAGAGCTTAAAATACAACCAAACAGTGGTGCATAAGTAATTAAGCAACATTTTGCTGGGCATAAATAATTCTGTTTATATTGCTCTTTGAAGAGTATAGAATACAAAATAACAGATCAAGTGCACCTTTGGTCACCAGAGGTTAACTGTTCTTCCTCTTTACCTTTCCTTTGGTTTCACCTTTTTTAGGGAAAAATTAAATGCAGGTCAATGCTACTCTCTGTCATTTGTATATGAAAGAAGTTCATTTAACATTGCAGCAAAACAAATACTTGAAAGTTTTTAATGTCGCTTATTGACAGTTTGAAGGCTAGTTTCAAAGAATTTTGCTTGCTAGAACAAACTTTCCTTGTACAATGAAGTGGGTCTAAAATGGATATTTGTCTATTTTGAGAGGACTGCACTTTCAGCAAATTAGACTAGATTGATGAAATTGGGCTATATGTGCTATTTTGTTAAATTGTAAAAATTAGTGAGTTGACTTGACTATTTTCAAGGTCATAAGGTTGTTGATAGTCCATAAAAGAAAATAGCCTGACTTCTGTGGTTGTTACAATTTAAATTATTGCATGCATTAAAATAGTGAGTTAGTTTCCATTATGATATTCGAAAACTGAGGGTTACCGAAGTGGCTGAACACAAAATGCTTGTGTCATTTTGACAGCTGCTCTGAACTAACAGAATTGACTAAAAACTTGAAAAACTAAAACAGATTTAAAAATTACCTCATTTGATTCAGTAAAGACCTTGAAATTAATCACAAGGAAGATGAAAGATGTAACACGATTTGGAAGCATCAGGTCTGGAAGAAAGGATTATAAGTACTAGCTGTGATAAGTCAGGATTTCAGAACTTGGTTTTGATTAAATGTTGATGGTTTAAAGAATTAGTAGTTAAAAGGACTAGTGGTTAATAGAGGAAAATCCTCTGTACCTATGTGCTGTGTTGCCATAGCAAAAGATAATGCAAATATTGCTACTGTTTTGACAGAACTACTGTTATCAGTTTGTTGTCCTGGGCAAGGCAGACAGCTACCAGAGAAGGAAATCCCTGCGTGCAGGGCTGCAGCTGCTGAACAAGAGACCTAGGGAAAGCTGGCAGAGGCTGGCGTGTCTCCTCTGTTTTTGACATTTCCCCATTTCCTTGAAAATTCGGTTTAGTGGATTTCCTGAGTAGGTCTCAGCTTCCTGAGAGGGTCTGTGGAGGGCAGGGGCTTCACTGCTGTTGGGACACTCTCCTCTCCCCACCATCCACAGACTTGCCTCATTGCACATCTTGGCTTTGCCTTGCAAAATAACTTGGCTGCCAGGATCTTGTTATTCAAGGGTTTGGGTTTCTTTTTCCTTCTTTCTTTTCTCCTTTCTTTCTTTCTTTCTTTCTTTCTTTCTTTCTTTCTTTTCTTTCTTTCTTTTTCTTTCCTTCCTTCCTTCCTTCCTTCCTTCCTTCCTTCCTTCCTTCCTTCCTTCCTTCCTTCCTTCCTTCCTTCCCTCTTTCCCTCTTTCTCTCTCTCTTTCTCTCTCTCTTTCTCTCCCTTTCTCTCTCTCTCTCTTTCTCTCTCTCTTTCTCTCTCTCTCTCTTTCTCTCTCTTTCTCTCTCTTTCTCTCTCTCTCTCTTTCTCTCTCTCCCTTTCTCTCTCTCTTTCTCTCTCTCTCTTTCTCTTTCTCTCTTTCTCTCTCTCCCTTTCTCTCTCTCTCTCTCTTTCTTTCTCTCCCTTTCTCCTTTTTTTCTCTTTCCTTCTTTCCTTCCTTCTTTCTTTCCTTCTTTCCTTCCTTCTTTCCTTCTTTCTTTCCCTCAGAATCTCCTCACCTATTTCTTTTAGTTTAATTATTCATTTCCTAATTCACTTGCCTCTCCCTGCAGAACTCATCTGGCAATTTGTCATTGTGGCTGAACAATGCCATGTGGGTCAAAGCAGAGATGTTAATGCTAGCGTAGAGACTGATGGCAGAAATGTTCTTTGAGCCCAGCCACCAACACAGCTCATTAAAGACCCTAGATTGGTCATACTTGTACATAGTGTTACAGAAATATCACTTTACAGGCTCCAAATCACAAGTGACAAGTGGCACACGGAATTTGGGGATTCTGCATCTGTAGCCTTTTCTGCCTAGTTCAGAATGGGAACTCTGACCTTATATTGTGGGGCATCATATAAAATGAGCATAATGAGGAGGACTTTGTATAGTCATGAGGACCATTGCTGCTGAAGGAGCAGATGAACTGGAAGTGGAGTTCCATAAATTATTCTAGATCACTTATTGGTAATTGATAGCTGTGACTCTGGGTATGGATAGAAGAATTCCTTGAGAATAGGCAATATATGTGTGTGTGTGTATATATATATATAAAAGCAACATGAAACAGTACAAGAAAATACAGATGTGAATGATTCTTGAGTCTAAAGAAAATAAAGCAAGCAGATTTTGGTTATGCCAAATGTCTAGAAATTTAATTTCTCAATGAGGACCCAGTATTTGCAGTTTTGATTACAGTTATAATTTTCCACCCCTTTTGCTAAATTTTCTTCTGTCTTGCCTACAAATATTGTTTGTTCAGACTTATCTTCTTCTCTGAACATCTTCTCTTTAACCTGCTTTGGGTGATAGTAGCTATACTGTCTCTCTAGTTGGAGGAAGCCCCATTTTCAAGCAGACTTGCCTTTTGGTGATCAGATCAAGAATGCAGTAGATAGTACTAAGGACAGTGTACCAATTGAGATTCTTTTAGTTTTGTAATTATTTGATCAGAGGATGAAGTGATGAATGTGTTCACATTTATTTTCTTTTTTCTTAAAAAAAAAAAAAAAAGACAGGCTGTGACCTTCAGTCTCCCCTCCAACAATGGAGCAGTTATTCTTTACTTTTGAGTCTTTTCCTTCTTTTGGGCAAACAAAAAGGACCCATCTGTCAGAAAGTCAGTCTGTTCCCTTCATGGCTTTTTGATTTTACAGGGTGCCTCTTGGGTCATAGACGTCAGGTGAGTCTGCAAGTGTTCTCTGCTGCCAGGCAGGTTGGATATAGTTCCTTGAGTGCTCTCATTCTTCTTCTCTCAATGGTCAAACCTGCACTGAATCTGCTTCTCACCTGACTTCTAAAGAATCAGGCTGTGTTCACCTGGGAAAGAGGTGTTAATTGATCTCCTTAGAGATTTTTCCATTAAACTTATAGTGAAACTTATACTGAACATAATTCCTGCTTTCAGTTAGCAATAAGAACTGAAGTAACAAAAAAAAAAAAAAAAAAAAAAACCAAAAACAACAAACACAAAACAAACCAAAAAAAAAAAAAAAA
>NDXB01015118.1:71609-82170 GCA_002631895.1 Agapornis roseicollis | reverse complement strand
TAAGAAATTTTTTTAAAATAATATTAAAAAAAAAAAAAAAAAAAAAAAAAAAAGAGAATTTCCTGTTTATGTTCTCCAGTCTAGTATTTTACATTTGCTGAACACAAATTCTTTACAGTAAAAGCAGTCTGATTAAAAGAAAGCAACCTGCTGCCAGTGCTGGTAAATTCTCAATAATATTATGGTATTGAAAAAAAAGAAAGTCCAGTAAGGCAATGGTCCAGTTAGGTTCTGCCAATTCTAGAAAGGTTTCTTTCAGTTCTGAGAAACTTGCACATTATATTAAATAAAAAGAAAAAAAGCTCTCTTCAGCTGTCACACTGCTGCGGTAGAATTTAGTTCTGTTCTCAAGAGCTTCCTTGTCCCATGAGTGCAAAGACAATAGTACACTGTATAGAGAGCCAATAAATCAATTAGCTGTAACAGCTAGCGTTCAGGAAATGCATTTATTCTCTTCAATGAAAACACAGTTTTTACTTGTAGCCATACTTCATACTGTTAAGGTCAATTTTTCATGTGGAAATTAAATCCAGTGGATGAAAAACTGCTTGTATATTCCATAAAGCAGGAAAGAACTGTTCTTACTGATGTGGGATCACAAGTTTGTTTTATTTGTAATTATCATTCTTTAGAGTAATTGAGATTCTAAACAGGGGCTAATAGCTTTGCTGTCTCAAATTACTACTGCCTGTAACTTTACCTTTCTAAAAATAAGTGAGCGTTTCAATTGTAACACAACTACTAAAGCCTGGGTCATTTTAGAACAATTAATTGAGAGAGGTGATTAATAGCTTAATAATGGGTTGCTCTGTAAGTGCAGGGAACACGTTTGAAAAGGAATATGCAATTTTGTATCCCTAAAACATTGCCTAATTGAAAACACAGTGGTTAGCCTTCCGTGCATGCCTAAGACTTTTCTTTTGAGACCTTGGTTTGATGTCATAGAATCATAGAAGAGTTAGGGTTGGAAGGGACCATAAGATCATCCAGTTCCAACCCCCCTGCCACAAGCAGGGACACCTCACACTAAACCATGTCACCCAATGCTTCATCCAATCTGGCCTTGAACACCACCAGAGACGGAGCACTCACAACCCCCCCGGGCAACCCATTCCGTCATCTCACCACCCTAACAGGAAAGAATTTCTTCCTTATATCCAATCTAAACCTCTCCTGTTTAAGTTTTAACCCGTTACCCCTTGTCCTGTCACTACAGTTCCTAATGAAGAGTCCATCCCCAGCATCCCTATAGGCCCCCTTCAGATACTGGAAGGCTGCTATGAGGTCTCCACGCAGTCTTCTCTTCTCCAGGCTGAACAGCCCCAACTCTCTCAGCCTGTCTTCATATGGGAGATGCGCCAGTCCCCTGACCATCCTTGTAGCCCTCCTCTGGACTTGTTCCAACAGCTCCATGTCCTTTTTATGTTGAGGACACCAGAACTGCACACAATAGTCCAGGTGAGGTCTCACAAGAGCAGAGTAGAAGGGCAGGATCACCTCCTTTGACCTACTGGTCATGCTTCTTTTGATGCAGCCCAGGATACGATTGGCTTTCTGAGGAGACCATAAATCTCTGCTTCCACTTAACCTCTCTGGTATTGAGGGCTGTGCCATGTGGAGGAGTACAGGGCTCTGGACAGGAACACCCACCTGAAGGCAGAGTGTGCTGGAAAGCCTTTAAACTTGTGGTGCGATAGCTATGCCAGGGGACTGGGCAATAGGTGGATACTACTAGTCACATTTTACAGACTGAGGCATGAGGAAGAAAAGCCAGAAGAATCACTCAAATCAACAAACCTGGAGAAAGGGAATTGGGATTTTCACTCCTGTGCTTTTTCCTCCGCTTCAAAGGTGTTTGATATCCATATTCCTGGCTCTGTTGGAAAGCTATAATCTGCTCCCAAGGGGAAGAAAAGAAGCTGAAGAAATGCAAATGTAAAGGAAAAAGAACAGGTTTATTATCAGTGATCTTAAATTCTTTACATGGGTACCAACACCTCCAAGTTCTAAATAATTTTAAAACAACAACAAGATCTGACCAAAAACCCAAACCAAAACTAAACCCCACCAAAACACAAAAACCAACCACCACCACCAAAAACCCACAACAAAACCCAAGCCCCAGGAAGAAAAGAAATCTTGAAGGAGAGCCACTATTCAAGATCATGCTGCACAGGAAACCTCAGTGAGACAGAAAAAGCATGGTACATTGCCTTGCTTTAATGTGCAGATGCTACATGAGCAGATGCTCATGCCAAGGGGTGGCTGTAAAGTAGGACTGGATGTGTAAAGAGTTACCAGTGGGCTTGTATGAATTGGGGGTCACCAGAGAAGACAGAGCCTGTTTGAGCAGAATGGGTCAGGACTCTTTCTGCAAAGTGTTTCAGGTCTCAAGCTGACATAGGTGTGAGTTGTGGCTTCCACTCCTGCCTGCAGTCAGGAAAAACAAACTCTGTGCCAGGAAAGCAACCTCTGGTTCACTTTCCTTTTTCTGCAACTTTCCTGGTGCAGGTCAAGGAGATGCAAGGTAAAAGGAGTCTTGTCCATGGCCACAGTGCATCACTAATAACGTGTTCACGCTTTCTATGTTTGTGTAGGTAGCAGCGTTATGTGGACACGCGTGCATGTGGGATCATCTGCTTTCCGGAACAATTTCAGTAACTTTTTGAAAATTAATTTCAAAGCCCCAGCTGAGGGGCTGCAAAGGTTAGAAGGCCAGTGCACAGGCCTGGAGCTGCTGCTGCATGTACCACACACACTTTGTTCTGCTGCACAGGATATGTTCTGGGCTGGATCAGCCTGGGGAATGATCAATCTTTTTTCTGTCCTTCCTTTTTTCATTTTTTCTTTTTCCTCTCTGTGGGCATGAATGATGTTCACAGCCTTGGTAGGAAATCAGCTTTGCCAGAGGGTTTTGGGCCTGGGGGGGTCTCTGACAATAGCTAACTTGAGGTTCACCATCCTGGGTTGCACTGCAGGTCCAACCTCAACCACCTGTCTGCTGATTGAAATATGTTAGAAGAAGGTTCTGTAGCTTTGGTTTGTGTATGAGAAGTGCACTGATGACAATGCACTGGTTTGTGTGCCTGAATCTTTCTTCTCTTCAAAGTCATAGGCTTAGCTTTTCTGATTCAGATGTCCAGAATGAGGCTGATGCAGGCACTTTGTGGGGTTAATAGGCTTCAGCTTTGTAGGTAATGTGAATTCCTGAGCTTCTGATGAAGAGAAAGGGAGTAATTGATGAACCTGTTTTCCCTGATAGTTTGCCTTGAGATTTTTGTACTAGTGATTGTAAAGGTTTTGTTTCTTTCTTCACCCTAGTTACACAAAGTGGACAGAACTACAACTTCAAGCTGCACTGGTTTATCTTATACAAATTGTGCTTTGAGGGTCTTGCACTGGCCAGTCATACAGCGTGCCCACGGGGTGTTTGTTAACAACAGGCACACTTGATTTATAGGACAAAAAACTCTTTACAGCCTTTGTCCTCAAATTTTGACACAAATTTTGTGTCATTTTTATAGAGCTCATGTAAATTTATCTTGGCTTGTTGCTACCCATGCTGTTTACAGGCAGAACAGCACAAATCCTTCCAGGGGTCCCTTCCAGTGCTTGTTCCTTGGGTATTTATTGTAATGCAAAGACCAATGCAAGTGAGAAGAGCAGGCGGTTAAAATGGAACTAAATCACTTTGCGTCCACAGAGGAAGGTGAAGGGGCTGGTGCTGCTTCAGCCACAGAGAAGCAAGACCTGAGTTCATGATGCGTGCTTCAAAATTATGAACTGTAGCAAAAATATTCTTTATGCTTGGTAGAAGTTTAAGTAAACTTCATTTTAAAACCAGTTAATGCATTGATTTACATTAATTAATGCATCTTAAGCTATAGTAATTAGTTATAATTATCATTTGGCTGGAGTACAGGTAGAACTTGGAGTGTGACTGTTCAGTCTGATATTTTTGCATTTTCCATAGGCAAAGTAATTTCTGCAGCATTTGAAGATATTTTTGAATAGTAGATATTCTTGTATAGATTTGGATACTAGATGTCAATGAAAAGATGCTCAACAATTCCATGAAAAACAGTTTAAACTGTCTTGCAGCCATATTACAGGAGCAATATTCTTCAGTGGTGAACTCCAGTATATAAGCAGAAAGCCTGTGCTTTGCACCAGTTTAATTTGTGCAAGTTTTAGGAGAGCTCATGTGACAAAGAACAGTGAGAAACGACCATTTGGGAGTACCAGTGAAAACAGCAGGAAGGCAAGCATGCCCTGAGTACTGGAGCATTAGAAACCATACTGGCACTGCAGTGAGGAAATTGGGCAGGAAGGGGTTTTGTAAATCTGTGTTGCAGTAGTTGACCTCATGCTGAGTTTCCTGAGACTTGGGTCAATAATGAACACATTTATTCTCTCCTTTTTGTCTGAGAAGTCCATCAGAGAGAGTGAATGGAGGTAAATAGAACAGGTCTCTGAAAAGGGAGCAGAAAATAAGATTTTTATTGTAGCATTTGCATAATAGTCATCTTGCAAAATTGCTTGGAAATAATAGGAGGAGGAGATGGGGATGAATAGGTTAAGTAGAAGGACACTCAATTTTTAGTTGTGTTAGAAGTGGTAATGTTTTCTCTTCTCTTTGATACAAGGAGTAGTACTCCCCACGTAAAGAGGAGAGTTTATGGCAAGGATACGTAAGAGATATTAACTGAATTAAGTGTGTAAAGCTGGAGTAACAGTGCACTGTGATTCCAGTCAAGGAGATACCTGGTCAGGAGGGAAGAATATGAGCTCATTATTAATGCTTTGCATGCTGGGTTGCCCCTTACACAGCCTATGCACATCTGGCACGTGGAACATCTGTGTGGGCCATGAACAGTGCTTGAGTAACCAACCTCAAGGACAGCTTGTGCTGCTTGTGTGTTGCAATCTGATTGGTTTTTTGTCTGCAGAAGGTGAAGAGCCAGGTAAAAAGCACTTATTACACTCAATACATTGTAGTAAGTATGTGGACCGTTTTGCTGATTGTCAGTTGACCTCTAGGTAGAACTTTTTCTGTTCCAAACAGCATCAACTTGTTTTTCTCATTTTTGGCACTTGATCTGTGCTTGCAAATGGTGAGAGGCTTAGCATGCATTGCCTTATCCCTCTGAGCTGACAAATGCCATAGGTAGTATTGAGATCAGGGAACATGATTCTGATTCCAGTGTATGGACCCTCTGCTGTACTGTGGACCAAGGGACTGAGTGACTGCCTGTTGTCACGTTACAGGCAGATTTCTCCACTTGTATGGAGTGCCTTTGAGGCTGTCATTTACATATTTTTCTCTCTTCTTTGTGTTTTTGCTTTCCCCTATTAAAGTCAGCAAAGAATATTATTTAGAGAAAATTAGCTTCTTGAATAATTTTGTTGTTAGCAAATTCATCAAGCAGATGAAGATTCTTCACCTTATGCTGTCAGAACTATTTAACTTCTGTAAAAATGTTAAGATTAAATATAGTGATAATGGCAAATCACAGCTAAACTGATAGAAACATTCTTGTTTATTTGATGCTAATTTTGGGGAATTTGTGAGTTTTGGAAAGAATTTAAATTCATGCTTGAAATGTATTGATTAGTGAAACTTAATTTTTCTTTAGCTCTCTCTAATAGTGTTGTAAATATTTTCATTTGTTACGCATAACAAAATATACATTAATCTGTCAGAATATAAATGGTTTTCTGCTGGCCACTATGGGTTGAGGGATTTATTCCAAGTCAGTCGTGTTACTGTTTGCCCTCAGGATGTATAATATATATTTTAAGGGAATGTGGATTACTGCAAGACACTTATATTATTTGTGTGATTAATATTAGTGTTACAATGAATGAGGTCCTATGGTCTTACTTTGCTCTTATAGTGACTTAATCATTTCTCACAACACTGAAGTCATCTTAATAAAACATTCCATATAGTAGTTTGTTTTTTCTCAGATATGACAAATGCAGCTGCAGTAAGATGTGAATTTTCTGTTATTAAATATATAGTATCATGAATTTAATTTACTGTAAGACATATACATGATATCATTATGTAGCAGAGTGAAATTTGAATTCAAGCCCATTTCTCGTAGCCCGGGTGGGACTAGAAGGAAGACTATGGTAAAACAGTATATTTCTGAAGTTCATTTCTCAGCACAACTGACTTATTCCTGAAGTTTTGGACGTGGAATTTCACAGTCTTAAAAAGGTCAGCCCTGTAGAGGCATATTTAAAGTTTCATGGGTGTAATTTGCCACGACATGTGCACAAACATGGTCCTCTGCACACCTTGGGCTACATCTCCCAGCACTGCATCTTCTCCTTTTTCATGGTCCCAACCTCATGCTGCCAGAGTGGTGTCCAGTTTAAGCAGCAAAAGCCATGATGGGAAGCATATAAGGCTGACCTTTCCCCTCCATGCTGTGCTCTGTTCTATACTGCGTCAAGAACCCTGCCAAGCTGTCCAAAGGGTGTGGAAAAGTCCCAGCTTACTGTGGATGCTCTCAGGGGATGCAACTTCCAAAGTAAATTTTAGGTCCATGATATGGGCTGAGAGGTGGCCAATGGGCAGGCCTTGCTCACCATCTTACCCAGCAGGGTGGGGGATAGCTGCTGCAGTGGTGGCATGAAGTCCAACCATTGCACTTGTCTTCAAGTGCATAAGCTGTTCTTCAGTTAAATTATTTAATCATATTACTTCTTAACTGCTATCAAAGCCTTAATAGATGAATCTTAAAAGAGCTCATTCTGGAATTATGCTCCTGCATGGGGCTTGCAGAGGTGCCTCAAAACTGGTGATGGAACATCAAAAGTGCTGGGCAGGAACCCAGCCTGATGTAGGGGAAGTGCATGGGAGTTACCATTTCTTGTTAAGCAGTGAGCATTTGCATATTGTTTTAATTAGCCTTAGGTATGTTTTCTATGACTATATTAGCACAGCCAAAGGCTGGCCTGGTACTCTTGCACTTCTTTAAAATCATTAAGTTAATAAGATGCATCACACACAGCAGCACAACATGCAGTTTAGTATGACGTGTTTGTGGTAATGGACATTGCCATGCACAAAAGCCAGTGGAACACTGTTAAATAGATTCCCACCTGAATAGGGTGTCTGCACCCTTTCTATGTGTTTGACCACTTGGGAAAAAGTCTGAATAGATAAATAATCTTTGTGCTGTCTCCAAGTTGAAACCCTTTGCCCCTGTGGCAGGAGATCCCTCCTCTCCAGAAGCACTGTGTTCCCAGCAAGAGATGCTTGAGTGGAGATGGAGGCTTTGTTGGCAGAGATGGTCAGCCATGGTGTCTAAGGTGCATAGATATTGCTCCTAAATTTAACCCATGCACTGCTGTACTACTTGCTATAACACTGGTTCTGTGTTATTAAGTGCTGCTTTATGGTATAGCAAATAATAGATGCTCAGGAAGCTGAGACCCTTCTCCAAAGCTTTGAAAACAGCTTATGTGGTGTAAACAGGATGCTTTATGAAAGAACCCTAGTAAAACACTGGTCTTCTGATATAGGAGATATATCATGCATTTTACAATTTAAAAGTACTTAAAATTATCATGCTTCTAGTGAAAGTTGTCTACAGTGCAAAAGAATGGTGTCGGTAATTACAATAAATTCAGCTAGGATACGGTGGACAAGAGCTTTAAAAACTTCAGAAACATCAATTAAAGCCCAAGTTCTGTGCAATAAGCATCAAAAATTGATAAAACCTCAAATTTAGGTTTTTAGATTTAGTGTTTAAATCAATCAACTGCAAACAAGATTTAATTAAAGAATATTATTTCAAAGTGTAATTACCTACTGGGATTAGAATGAACCTCTATTGCCCATAATGTTCTCCTACTGTGATCCCACACTGAAAAATGTTGAGTTTTAGATTAATATGCATCTTGTAAGTACAAGTCCTAATCTCAATCTTAAAGGACATTTAAAACACACTTGGAACCTTCTATGCAATCAAGCACAGTGTGACTACAATGTCCACCATGCTAAATTTGTGATTACATTTTTTATGTGCATGATTTAAATCGCTTTAGCAGCCGTCCAGGGAGCATTTTACCCTGCATATTAATTACACAAAGGCTTTGTCATGTGAGGGTCTCAGTGGTCATGGTCTGTAATCCAGCTCATTTGAACTGTGAGTACAGTTTTTGAGCATGCTGTGCACATCAAGATCAGCTATAAAGCTAGAATATGCTGAGATGGTTAACAGGTATGGTTCCTGCTTAAGGAATGAATGCCATTTATTTAGCTATATCTGAAAACTAATGGCTTCAAAATCTGAAACTGAAAAAGTGTGCTCACAAAGCTTTTGCAAGTACATGGTAGAACAGGGTCTGTTATTCCAGCATCTTTTTATCTCCAAAACTCAAAATCCCAACAAGAAATACTAGAAACTAACCACAATTCTTAGTCAAATAGATACTAGTGTTGTTCTTCTGACTCAACTGACAGTTAAAACTACTTAGTACTTCATATTTTTTGATTACTTCTTTCTTCTCATGTGAATATCCTTTCCTTTATAACCCCCCATCTAGTCTATTTTTTTTCCACTTGTCTCTCTTATTTAGATCATAAGCTTTTATTTTGCCAGAAATTTACTCTTGTGTATGGTGCTGCAAATCAATCAAGTCTAACATCAATAAAGCTGTTGTAAACATTTTGATACACGTATTTTTCTCTGCATGTATTTTTTAGAACCTTATTTAATAATTTTAAAATCCATCATTATAGTACCTCTGAAAATATATGTTTTATGACTAAATCTAGGAATACAAGTGATGAAAAAACTGATGAGATCCCAGAGCACTGCCTTCTAGCTCAGGAGACCAGCCTGGACCGTGTTTGCCACATGCATTGCATGGTCCTATTCTTATCAATAGACTTCTTGTGTCAACAAAGAGACCAGGATTTGCTTTTTTAGTTTAGACATAGACCAGATGCTTGAAATCCTTAATTATTTCTCACTTAGGAAACATTTAATTGAAGCCATAAGTAGGCCATATTATTATTCTAATGAGATTCACGGGACTAATCATATAGCAGAGACAGACTTGGAACCTCTGTTCCCTTTCCTTTTGCACAAGAGCAAAATGAGAGTAAGTGTACTTCAGAATGGTGCTCAGACATTTAGAAAAAGCACTTTTTGACGAATCTGTGTGAGCGGTTTGTTGAAGGCATTGCCATACAAAATCAGCTTACTGACAGACTTGCCAGTATTTAAGAGAAACATCTCACTAGATGTGTCTTCATGATTAATGGCAAAATTTTTGGTAGACTTAAAAACATGGCCACTGGAGCTGGCTGCTGGGAGCAGCTCACACAGCTCCCAAAGTGCCCCAGTGGCTCTGTGTGATGAACTTTGCCCATTCTCAGGAGCAGATACCATGGATCTGGAGTTGGAGAAGGTCTCCCCACCTGCAGGTCCTGCTGCCAGGGTTCCAAGTGCAGGAATGTGGTGAAGGGCAGCCTAGCCCAGCAGGTTTGTCTTTGCTGGTTCCCTCTCTACCTTCGGCACTTAACGTTCACTCTGTGGGATCTCTGGGAGAGGAAAGGGCTGCAGCTAGGTCTCCTGCCACTTTTGCCATGAAAAGCAGGCAGCTATGGCATTTTAGTGTGAGGTAGAAAACAGTCAAAATCCTTAGCTGTACAGAATTCCAGAGTATTAGGAGTTTGCTGCATAACAGAGAGCCTTCTCAGGTTCTTACATCATGCTCAGCAGAGACAAGGAGAGAGTAGGCAGTGCAGTGACCAACAGGACTTGGAAAGGGAACTGATCACTTGACTGCTGATGGATTTTTTGCTCATTTTCTAGTTTTCTTAGAAAGCACAGATTACTTTTATATTCTTTGAGGTTTGTACACCTGCAGATTTTTCAAAACGTGTATTTAGAAAAATCAACCACATTTCAAGTGGTAGAATTTTTCAGGTACTAAAAGGAAGCTTTTTCCTCTGAATGTCCCCTGTTTTTAAACTTGATTTTATTAAATATCAGAAGATACTTTACCTGTAAAAAAGAAAAAATGCTAAAGCAAATAAATTTGGAAAACGAATTTTTGTTGTTCTACTCCCTGTTTGTAGTTGTGCATATTCTGTTGGTCTTAACGCATAGGGAAGAAAACCCAAACCCTTTTCTAAATAATCTGGAGTAGGATTTGTTATAGTTCTTCCTCATTAAATGTGAAGGGTAGTTTGCATGGTAAGGATACCGGTAGGATTCTAGTTGGTGAAAGAAATAGGAGAGTGATGTCTTTGAGTAATTTCTTAATTCATGACCTAATTTAAAAGAGAAAAAAAGTGATTACAGTTATATCATTTGAATGGAAACCCTTCTTCTACCTTTTTCTTAAGATTTTAAATACTAAATGAGTAAGCAAACTGGGGAGGAAAACACAGTGGAAACTGTCAGATTTAGCCAAATCTGTGAATTTGAATCTTTGAGCAGATGTTTTCGTGGGTTTTGGTTGTTGGCTTTTTTTTTTTTTTTTTTTTTTTTTTTTTTTTTTTTTTGGTTTTTTTTTTTTTGTGGTTTTG
>NDXB01015118.1:54056-71543 GCA_002631895.1 Agapornis roseicollis | reverse complement strand
AGTTTAGGGGGTTTTGGTTGTATGTTTTTTTTTTTTTTTTTTTTTTTGCTTTTCCCCAAAATATGATCAGACCAACCATAACACACACACGCATTATTAGTATTTATTCTCTGCAGTTCCATTTCTGGTGTTTCCTGATGGGAACATATGCTAGCTTCAGAGAAGCTGGTTATTTCCCCTGATCAGTGGAGTGCGGTCAGTGTTGTATGGCAGGTGCGACTCTGTGCCCAAGGCAGATCTCAGGCACTGTCACTCTCCAGCCTTCCAGCAGAACTTTCTTTTTCTTGAAACTTATGCTAAAAGACCCATGCAGATTTCTGAAATGAAAATGCCATTTCAGCACTCAGGCTGTTCCTCTAATGTGTTTTATAGTGCCTTCTAATAAAGATGCACATTAATGAAATCTATACTTGCAAGTTGGGAAGCCATTTTTCTTGAAAACCCACCCCAAATCTGTGGCCTTTTACATTAAATTTTAATCAGTCTCGAATTTTGAAATCTCAGCATAAAGCTGTTGATATCGGTCTCCTTTGATAAATTATAAAGGTAAACTTTAATGAACAGTGAATAGAATCACCTTTGATACTTGGGGGTAATAGAATAAAAAAGCAAACAAACACATTTTTCTTACTGCCACATGCCTCTCCTTAATAATAAGTTTTGTGTCTTCTGCAGAAATAGATGCTGTATAAAGTCTCATTAAATTAGCTGACTGATGGAATAAATACACAGCCCATGGCTCTCCAGTCCATAGTAAACCAAGCAAGGGTCTTGATATCTCATAGTTCTGCTTATTTACACATGCCTCGGACTCTTCTCACAGATATGTAAATTATTCTGGTTAAAACTAAATGCTAAAGTCTACACCATTAGTCTTCCACTTCATGATCTCCACATGGGGCTGTTAGAGAGATAATGTACCATACAATACACGGTTTACTTTTAATTAATAGAAAAAAAATGTGAAATGAATATTAAATGTAGCTTAATGTGAAAGAAACCTCAAAGCAGTATGGTTGTTATTTTTTTTTTTTTTCAAATACTCAGCTCTGGTTCAGCATTAGAAAATAAAGAATGTAGTAACAGCCTGGAAACATCATTAAAGCATGGGAAAAGAAGGTGAAACAGGTAAAGACACTGGCAAAAAGAGGTCAGCCCAGCCTGTTTGCCCTTGGAGGGGAAATGCCTGTCAGGCATGAGGGGCTCTGCTCAGAGGCCCCCAGTACCAAGCATGGCTGTGCTCACAATTCCCTGGGCACCCAGCTGGAGTTGTACCCTACCACATAACGCATGAATTGCAGAATCTGGTATTAAATCTTAATATAAAAATAACCTCATCAGATACAAGCATTTAATTAAAACACAAGATCTGTTTGTGTGCGTTATAATTCAACGTGTCAAAATTAATGCCCCTGTTTTTAATAAATAGAATTACCAATTCACAAACAGTTTATCACACTGTTCATAACAACGGATTGGAATTTTAATTATATACCATTCTTTATTGCAATGAAATGAATGCATTCCATAATATTTGCCAACAGCACAAGTTTGGATTTAAGAGGAAAAGCTCCGTTAAGTCCTGATTTTCTCAGGTGGCACCCCCTTTGTCTCACCTAGGATAAGGTACGAATCTTGGAAAGAGACAAAGACTGCAAACAGCCCTGCGCAGGCTTTAGGAGATAAGAAGGTACTCATTGAAGGCACTTATTTATAAGATTAAAGGGTTTGAACTAAAGCCTGAAATTAGTAACTTTTTATCCCTTTTACCCAGACAAGCCAGTGTTTTGCAACAAAATAAAGACCCTGCATTTTAAAGCCTCTTCAGCAAGTGAAGTGTGAAAGTAAATGCTGCTTGCTTATTTCTAAATTATTCATACATTCTTAATTGTGATGTTATCCTTATAAATGATAGTAATGGTACCATTTAAAGCCTAAAAAACTGGTAAGCACATACCAGTGAAATGGGTTCATTTAATACATGGCAGATGAATCTTTAATACAGGGGATAAACGAGAAGGCTCTGCTGGCAAAAAGTGAGACACTCGATTTTTACAAGGAGGCATTAAGTAACCTGAGCCAATTGCTGGCTGGGAAGGGAAATCCACTGCCTGGTTCCTGAGGAAAACTCACAGACAGGATAGATTAACTGTCCTGGGCTCCGGCTGGAAAATACCCGTGAATTTCACCTGCAAGAAGTTCAACTTCTGAGGAATATTTCTATCTTTACTAGAAAAATGATGTAGTTCGCACGCACACACGTGAACAAGGTAAAAGCATGAACTTCAGCTGGAGAGTGGTGGTTTTATGCGAGGGGCGCAGCCTGGGCTGCTGACATAGACCAGTAGTGGTCTGAGCCTGTGGCTTGGGGACATTTCCGTGCCGTAGTCCTCACTGTGTCCCATCGTAGGTAGGTAGAACCATAGGGCACACCTTCCTATAGCATGGTATTCTAGCAAACAAGAAGAATTACAGAAGAAATATAGCCCATGAAGAAGAAGTAGGACCTGGAGTGGGTGGTGCAAGTTGTCTCTCAAGGAACAGGCTGGTGCAACAGTCAGTGTTCCTATGTTTAGAGAGGATACATCCCTTCTTTTGATTGAAATAACAATATTGTTCTGAAGCTTGCACTTTTTAGGGATTGGTTATTGAAAACAAAAAAATAAAGATCAGAACTTCAAACACTTCTTTTTATTATTTAAAGTGTCCAAAGTCATGTTGGTTCAAAAAATTTCAGGAGGTGCAAGATTTTTTCAAATCCACTGATGAACAGCTGAGCACTAGGCTTTTGTGCACTAAGCTATATTGATTTCTTTGTGATTCCTGAAGTGGGTCACAGTTTGGGAGGCTTTTAAGGGCTTTTATGTCCTCTTATTTTTCCAGACACCCATTCCTACCAGGCTTGTTTGCAGTCAACCCAGTCACATTACTCTTTGAGGCAGCTGCCAGTGCTTCAGCTGAACCCTTCCAAAGCTAACAGTGTATTGCCACAGATGGTGGTAATGGCAATTATCTTCCTCCTTGTCTTGGTAGGGCCACTTGGGTGGGAGAAGTAGTGTGTCTGGGAAAGGAGGATCCTGGGCAGTTTCCTTTACTAACTCATGGGGTTGGAGAAAAGTAGCTCTTGGGAATGCAAAGCAAGGTGCTCCAGTGGAGTTCTGGGGACAAGAGTGGTTAGGTAAGCTCTTGGTGGGTGGAACTGGAAAAAAAGCTGTTATCTGTCTATGGAATGTTTTTAAGTTATTTGTAGCTTCTTCAAAAGCAGTAATCAAGAAACATATTTAAAGTATAATTTTTGTCTTAAGATGTATTTTTTGGGAATCATTGAGACTGCTGGTAGCTTGCCTTTTACTGGGCTCTGAGGGGGTGTATGTCAGGTGACTTTTGTTTCTGTTTGGTTTCACTGTTCCTTGTACCACTGCCAAAGATCACTGAACAGACAGAGATGATGGGGGTATGAGCTGTCTCCAGGGGAACACTGTGATGTGGTCTGTTTCTTGATCGTTTAAGAATTGTTACTGTTGGTTAGTAAAACACTAAATTTGGGACAGGTGTGAGGAACTCTGGAACTATTTTAGTGGAGCCTGAGATTTTCTGAATTCTGTACTATGCTAGCTCTAAACTGAAATAATGTTTCTTTTTAATGTAATTAATTAATTTCTGGGTAGTTTTTATAATTATGTTTATTGAATGCTTCTTTGGGATCTCTCAGGTTGTCTCTTGGAGTAAAGTCCCCAAGTCTGGTGGTGGCTGGGACTTTTTGTCTCTTGGATGCTGTTGAAGCTAAGGAAAAGGTCATACTGTCCAGGGAAATGATTTTGCCTTCCAAGATTTGGCTGTAAAACTCGGGAAGAATGCTTATTTATTAGGGTAGAATAAAATACTTGCTTCCAGAGCCAGGGACTGGTCTTTTTGCACATGGGTGAGACTGTGGAGGGAAGTAGCCCTGTAATTAGATTCTGTATCTTTAGTTAAATATCTGGAAAGATCTTGTCTTCACAATTGGTATTTGGAACCTCACCTGCACCACAAACCTGATAACATGGGAAACCTTGCTGTCTAATATTTTGCCTTTAAGGAATATTGTAAACTGCCCAGTCTAAGGGGAGAGGGGGCAGAAGGTAATTTCTTTCTGGTGTGAGTATCTGAAATCTGCTGTGATAGATAAGATCTGCAGTGAAATTATCACTGTTAATCGTGAGTTTTCTTCAGTATTAAAAGCAAACAAACAGAGAAGCTGCACCAATTCCTAGTGTGCTCCCTAATATGTCACTGGACTGTAAAGTGAAGCTAACGAATGCATTCTTGTATTTTACAACAAACTCACAAGAAAGTATTACTAGCATTCCCAGTCTCTGTTACAGGAATACACTTATCCCAGCCTTATTATAAGCATCACATTTAACATCACTCAAGATCCAAAAAGCCAAAATAAATACATTTACAGATGTATATGTCCCAGTGCTGTAACAAATGCAGCAAATTCCCAGTGGGATTCCTTTTCCATGCTCTCTTCAAAGCTTGAGTCACAGACAATTTTCTGTATGGGTTATGCCTCAGGGCACTGTTGGGGGGTGGATGGAGGGAAGAAAAGTAGATTAATTTAGTTAATCAGTCTTTCATACCTTTTCTTCATAGTCAGCTCTAGGTAGAGTTTTAATTTTCTAAATAACAGGGCCCAAAGCCCTGGTTTGGGAGTCTTATTGATGCTACAGGGACTAACTTTTTTTACAGAATAAAAGAACACTTTCTGCTGTCTTTGTTTGTTTTGTGTTTGGTTTTGGTTTGTTTTATTTTTCCTTTGTCTCAGCATAAGGAAATACACAGTCCTAGCAAAGCACAGAACAGTAAATAAATATGAGAGGAAAGCTGCAAAAGCTGCGAGAACATTTGTGAACAGTTCATGTATGTTGTTAACAGGCTGAGTGGATGGAAGATGTTCTTTTTCCTCCAGTAGGCTGGGGTCACTAATGCTGCAATCTGAGGGGCCTCTGAGTGCTCACCCCTGGAACCATGGAGGGATGCAGAGCCATATGTCTTCACAGCTCTCTTGGTTTTGTCCATCTGTGACACTGTATAGCATAAGCCAATCTTGTGTAGGATGGATGTTGTATGGAACAAGCCAGTCTTATACAGTATGGTTAGACTCCCCTATTTTTCTGGGGAGGAAAAGAAATCTATTTAAACATACCTTTAGTGAAATCTGAGCACAATAGTTTTATAGACAGCAGGGGCAGTCTTAATTCTGTAGATGTGAGCGTTATTTGCGAATAAATGCCCTTCATAGTCCCTAAAAATTATTATTCAGGATGTCTTCCCATCTCACAGATGAACTATGAACTAATGGTTCCTTTTTGCATAGTTCACTTGACAAAGAATTGGTAGATTTTCTGTGTAATTTGCTATTATCCTAAAACTCTCAGCAAACCAAAATGCCAACCTGGGTTTTAAAATGTGATGTGTTTGAAAATGGAAATTTGACCACTCCAAATAGCAAAATCTTCATTTCCATTAGGATTTTTATGAACTGTCTGATTATAGATCAGAAAAACTCACACTGTTCTACAGCCTCCTGTGATGCACTAGACAAAATTATGAAAACAAAGGCAATTATTTGTACTGGGAACAGTGTGTTTCATTTAATGTTTTATCAGAGAATATAGTCACATTGGAGGCTATTACATTTCCAAGGATTTATTTACTTTCAAAGGCTGTAAGTCTCTCTCAGACTTCGCATTCTTCTTTCTGTGAGAGTAAGTGGGATCTCCCTAGAGCAGAAGGCAATGTGGCAGAGCATTGTTATTGTTAGAATGCATCCACAGCTCCCTGACAAGCTGACCCCACTGAGGACATTGAAGATGTCCTTTCTGGCAGAGGCAGGGACTGTGACTGCTGCCATGCCCTCTCCTTGAGCTGGATTACCATCTCATGGCCAAAGTCTTGCAAGGCACTGGAGCAGTACAAGAGGAGTGTGCAGGGGTGTCAGTCCTCAGCCTGTTTGCAGGGGTTGCCCAGGGTTTCCAAAGGAGCCTGACATGTAATTTTGGAGAGGTGGATTGCTTTCAGTAACTTTTCCCCTATTGTGCGGATTTTTCTTCGGTATCTTGGCTGCGGGGGGAATATGTTGTCAATATGTAAGCAATAGCTTTTGCTCTTTTGTAGCTATTTGTGCTTGCCATTCAGGTGTACTTTGATGGAGAAGGTGCAAGGGTGTGGTTTCCAGCCCAACTAGCTGTTTAACTGGTGTTGCCTCTTCCCATCAGTAAATGGCTGTCCTGAGCAAAGCTATCAGCAGGGTTTTATGTTAATGTGCTCCATATTCACTCCCTCTTTCCAAGTGAGGCTCTGCTGTCCCTGGGGCTCCCTAGCTGGCTGGATGTGTTATTGCCTAAAGCAACCTGTGCACAAAGGAAGCCACGATTCACAGTGAGATGTGGTTCTGTCCCCACAAATGTGTGGCACAGCTGGAGGAGGTCTCCAGCGGCTCATTTGTATCTCTTCTCTCCCTTGGGGCTCAGCCTGTCTTTGGTGCATAAGCAGTGTCTTGGCAGCAGTGCCAAGCCTCAAAGTTCCTGTGTGTGCTCACTACAGCGCAAATCTCAAGGACTGAGTTAGGATCCCTGTATGCTCCCTGACTAAATTCCAACATCCTGAGCAGACTGCAAAATCATGATGCATGTCAAAACTGCCAATGGGCAGAGACAGGAGCAGCAGGAGGAGGCAAAAACACAGTTCCACACTACTCTTAAAGCTCGCTTTGTTTCAAATGCTCATGCCAGATTGTACTATGATGTGTGTCCATTTCTAAGTAGGTCCCTTCACTTGGTTGCTAATCTATACCGTCTGACTGGTGTGAACTTGTATGCATACTGGGAAGGGGGTTGTTAATTTGTTGGAGGCAGGTTTTGTCTACTGCTTCTTCTTAGCACCACTCTTAGCGTTTGGATGGGTTCCACAAAGAAAGTTACATTCAGATCATAAATGAGTTATATCCCAGCTCACATCACGTGGGCACCCAGGGTTTGGCAGAATGCTTTGCATTCAGAATGAAATGCTGCATGGAAAAGAGCCTAGGCAAAATGAGGAGGATGCAACTCACAACAAACAGCTGTGCAAACAAGTTCTCCTAAAACAACCATACAGATCTGATGCCACACTCTGTAATATTGTGACAAATCCATGTCTATGAGCGGTCTCATGCCTGTCACCACCCTGCAAAATGTACAGACACAGAACCTCTTGTCAGCAGGTGGGGGACTTTGCTTGCATCCCTGCAGACTTGCTGGGGGGTCAAAGCTAGTGGTAATGGGCAGAAACTGGGCATTGCTACCTCAGCATTGCTTAGCAGAGGAGGGAGAACTGCAAAATAAAGGCATAAATATACACATCTCTATATAGGATGTTCATAAGACAATGTCTGGGACTTCTTTTTCCTTCTGTTTGGATTTTTTTTGCTATTAATTACTTCACTTTCAATAGCAAGACAGATTAACAGTTTTAAAGAGGATTTAAGCTCTTATGAGCTTTGAGGATATTCTCTTTAAAAAGAATTTCCACCTCTGCCTGCAAATGGGGTGGAACATCATGTGTTCTAGACCAAGTTTAGGGATAATTAAACTGAAGTATTTGGAAATTTGATTTAGGAGCAGGGGTGGAAATAAATTGTGAAAGCCCTGACTTCTAGCCCTGTCAGGAACAGAGGTTGTTAACCCCTTAAAACAGCTCTGTGATCAGTGGTCTCAACTCCCTTCTCTAGCAGAACTTTTGAAAATAGCAAAACAATGCACTGCCATGTTAGTAAGTCACTGTGGTTTCTTGGTGGGGTGGGGGTGGGGGGTGTTGGGTTTTTTGTGGGTTTGTTTGTGGCTTTTTTGGGTAGGTTTTTCTGTCTGTTTTGGGGTTTGTTTGTTTTGGTTTTAATACACGTAAAAACTCCTTAACACACTGCTGGTTTTGTAAATTAAAGTGTTGCCCAAGTGTGGAGTGTTTCATGTAATCACACCCTTGCTAGCAAAACCATTTTTAAGTAGGTGTTTTCTCTGATGCTCTCTTTTTCATGAAAACTTAGCTATCCTATGTATGTATTCATAGTACCCTATGTAGTATTTATCTCTTATGACCCTTGTAAACATCCCAGAACTGTCATAATCTAATCCCCTGATGAACTCCTATAGTTAATCTATAGTACCTAATCTCTCCATCTTTCCTCCCACATTTTTCCTGGCCACTCTGCATATTTCTGGTGTTCCTCTGTCCCAAGACTGTGGCTCAATACAAATGTTGGCAATTGGCATAGGTGTGCAAACACAGACAGGCCCTAGGACAGCAGCCATGGTCCTGGCAGACAGGCTGAGCATTTGTTTCTGAGGCATTCTAGAAGCTGAAGTAGGGATTTACTTCCTGTGGAAATGGATGTGTCTTCAGACTATTTCATGGATATGGAGCTGGTCTAATATACAGATGCATTTTGCAAATAGTTGTGTGTTTTTCTGGGTTTTGTTTGTTTGTTTGCTTTTCTGTTTTTTTCAATAGGTGCAATAGGTTGCATGGGAAAATGAAATCTAAGGCCCAAAATTTATTCTGTCAATTTTTTCAAATACTCTTATAAAGAAAAAAACTTGTAAAATATTTTAGTTTGGGTCCTGCACTTGTCTCTTGAATGGCTTATACAATGAATAAGTGTGAAGTAGGAAAGCTAAGTGCTAAAGCTTAATTTCAGAGAATAAAGGTACTTTTATTCCTTTTTAGTGAAATTCTAAAAGTTAAAAAAATAAACCTCAGTATTCCTCCTTTTAATTCTCATGTATTTTCTTTTTGTTGAAAACTAGGGTTTTTTTTTAAACGTCCTAATAGTCTAAATATTGTGATGCTATTTCTAAGCAGAGGTATATTGTGAAATATTAGAAATCGCAGGATACAGTAATAATCAATTTTACATCATATTAAAGATGTTGGGAAAAACCTTCCAAAGTATACAGAAGGACCTGTGTCTTGTCTCTGTTGACTTTCCCTAATGTTGACCAAGGACTAGAATGTCTTTTCTTCTTACGCTGCTGGTATATCAAACCTGTAATTTAGGAATTTTATGCTATATCAAAATTCAGAAATGTGATAGGCATATGCTTGGATCTGCTCTAACAAAGACAAAAAACCAAAAACTCAGAAAGATAGTTACCATGGATGAAATTCTATTCTTTGCGCCTAATCTCTATTTTGCATATTTTTGCTAGTCCTAAGGAGCAGTTCTGCCAAAGTGCTAGATCTGACTCCTTTCATATTAGGACGGTTTTAAAAAAAAAAATTAAAAAAAATAAAAATTTGTAGTGAATCTCCAAATTTTAGAGCAGCGATTTTTCCAAGATACAGCTATTTCTCAAATGGCTGCTGCAGCCCACTGGTACCAGGTGCTGCCTGTCTCCTGAGTTGCTGTTTGCTCTGGGCAGACGAGTGCTGTGTCCAGCCGTGGCTCCAGTGGCAGCAAACACTGACCCTTTGTTGCTGTTGAGCAAAGCGTTGGCGTTCCTGTCCTGGGGCTGGCTAATGCTGCTGGAGTGATTGTGGTGTCTGATGCTGACGATGACAATATGCTGCTTGTGCCCACTCAAGCTGTCGGGGGCTGCCATGACTCACCATCATGCGCGGGTGCCACGTCTGATCTCGAATGACCGCGTGCCTCTTCCCGCCCCTTGACCATGCTCATCCAAACTTCCATCTGAATCTCTATTCAACAATGAGTGTTTTCAGTGTCTGGGTATGCAGTTACTTTCTTCTGTGCTATATGTTGTTTCAGTTTTTCTCATCAGTGGAAGCCTAATCTCTTGTGGTTTTCTTTTCCTGATTAAATAAAGTAGGAAAATAAAGCTGGAGATGTGTGTCTTTCCCAGAGAGCTGGCTGGGAGGGGTGAGGGGGGCGATGGGAAGGTGTGTTGGTGTTGGTGAACGCTGGCCAAAACCCCTCGTCCCTGGGTACTAGCCACTGTGCCCCATGGGCCAAGCTGCATCCTTATCCCACTGCTGCAGAAGGGCTCTATTGCAGGCAGTGGCACTCACTGCTGTGGTGGAGTGATGCCTCTTCCACCAAAGGGATTGCAAGATAGAAATCCCAAAGGTTAATCTATCCATTATTATAAATATTTATAAATGGGTTGGATAAATCATACTATGTAATTACCTAACTAGTCAAGCCATTAGGACATTAAATAGCACAAATCAGAACTCATTTGGTTCATCATGAGCCTGATATTGTTATGAAACAGCTGAGCAGCGCTGTGAATCTTCAAGGGGTTTCAGGGAAGGGAGTCTGGTACGAACATCACCTGTGAGGCATGGTGGGCCTTTAAAAAACAGCAAACCTGAGGTATTGGGTTAAAAATGAATATCCACAGAAAGAAGGTCCTCAATCAACTTAATATTTTATCTGATTTAAGTCAAATGCTAACACACCCAGAAAACCACAATGGAAGTGTAAAATACAGCACTAAACATCAATATCCACTTCTCTGTTTTGCAGCATCTTAATGAGAGAGTTTATACAAAGAATGTTCTAACTTAATGTTTGTGCGTATGTAGTGATAATGGGAGGAGCAGAATATTTTCTTGCCTCAAAGGCTTTCAAGGATATTGCAACCAGTTGAAGAGAAATTGCCTATAGGTCATGTTTTCCCAGTGTGCTTTCCATGTAGTTAACTACTAAACTCTTGTAGAATTCTCCAGCCATTTCTTTAAAGTTCCCAGCACGCATGTCTGAAACCTCTGGTGTGTTTCCTACTGCTGAGTGTAGTTTTAATTGTGGTATTCCTGTCACTGTAACGAGTAGGCCTTTTTTTCCTGTGTCTTTTCCATTCAGAGATGAGACTGCAGAGAAGAAGGGAAACAGTGCTGCTTCATGCAGCACTCTGGTTGGTGTTTTGTAGCTGAAAAAGAGAACAAGGTGCCTGCACTTAGCTCAATTTCCAAGTCCAGTTTGCAGCAGTGAGATAAAGGAACAACTGTTTGTTACACTTTTATGTTTCAGGTAACTCACAGGCAGGCAAAAAAAAAAATAGACTGTGGGTTTTGGGAGTATTCAGAACAGCACAGCTCGTTTCATGGGTGTGGAAGTTGGGGATGACGCAGAGAAGTCAGGTTGCTGTTCAAAGTCAGGCAGAGAAAAACCTATGACAAGATTTGTGTAGAGATTGTATTGGAGTGGGTTAGCAGGATTCCTCAGTAAAAACAAACTGTTTACCTGTCTATTAAAAAAAGCCTTCATGGTATTCCCACTTGAAGTTGAGTTTTGTAAACAAACAAACAAAATTTTGTCTTTCATACCAAGCCTAAATTTCACTTGCTTCTGGCTCATTTAAATGGTAAAAGCCACTAAGTAATTAGTCCTTGCTCTCAAGCCCCTGAATTCCACCTATTGTAGAAGGATGTGTGGTAGATCTTGGGTTCAGGTGCACTTTCTGGCTGCACCTGAGGATTTTCCCTCTGCCCTCCACACGGCAGAGCTCTTGTGAGATCTCCCATTGGTACCAAGCCTGCCATGGCCCCAGCAGGGGGGCTCAGGCATGAGCCTCCTTTGTGTGGTGCATTAACCTCTGATGTAGCACAAACAGCTGTTAAAATGCAGGAGTGGTGAATTGTGGGTGCTATCATCTGGTGGCTGTGGCTTTGTTTGCAGAGTTCCTTCCCTTACCTGGCAGTGTCCTTTAAACTTCAGCTTTCCATTAGTTTGAGGGAGAAGTATCAAGATTGACAGTGGAAACACCCAGCCCTGTGCACTCAGCAGCGGGGCGAGCAGCCTGGGGGTACCAGCAGATGACACCCCCCAGGCAATCTGTAGTGATTTCACTCTGATCTGAAGCAGCAACTCTGGATGTGTAGTACTGAGCAGATTTGCTGGGGTCTTACTTGCTTTTTTTTGTATACAAATTGGAGAAATAATTTTGCTATGACATTTAAATAACAACGATAAAAAGTAGGATGTGGCTCCTCGGGAGTATGTTCTTCTCTTGGTGTCTGCATGTAGTTCCCACTGGTATTGATGGGAATTTTGCAGATGTATCTGAGGAAGAAAAAACCTTTAACATTGCATAACAAACCTGAATTTCTCCTGAGATTATCAGATACAGAATCAGTTGTTTGAGATTGCTGCATTTGAGAAGTTATTTGTTTTACCTGCATATCAAACTCCACCTTATATTTTTGTTTCAACAGCATATTGCACATCCTGCTTCTGGGAAAATTCTGCATACACATTCAAGTTAAATTATATTTCACATTGTGCCTAAACACATTTACTGAAATGAGATCCAAACAATTAAATGTGTCTTCTATGATTTTCTCTCTGTTAGTCCAGTAGCCTAATAATTATCTCAACTGTTTTAATATGACTTGCACAGTGTTGTTAATTTATTTAGTTGGAATTAGTTTTCTATTTCTTCTTGTAAGTGTTGCCTGTTTACTTAACAATATTTGGCTTTGGCTAATGATATGTACAGAAGACAGGGCTAAGTGGAACATCAGCTGTTTACATCAGCTCCAACAATTAATGCATGTTAATTTTTAATTACAGTGATTGTACTAGAGGCAGAATGTATGTTTTTTCACAGAACAGATGTACTAGTCAGCTTTGCTGGTGAACATGCATATCGATTGGATGTTGATGCTGCCAGCGTTTTAGAGGGTGTCAGCTCCTAATGTACTTGCAGATGTATGGATTGTAGTCCTGAGACAGTTATGCGTGCAAGCTAACCACATAGATCATTTTCTGCTGGGAAGATTGTGTTACAACAGCATCCAGGTTGCTGTGGCAGGCCCTTGAAAGTTAAAGAAATCCAGGGCTGATTGCCTGCAGGGTTTTAGTCCACCTTTAAGCTACTTTAGTAGCTAGCGGGTTTGTTTTCCAAGTAGAATAAAAGCTGTCCTAGTGTTTTTGTCAGCACTGTTGACTCTTAGATCTGTGACAGAGAAGGACATTAGATGGCCTGCAGAGCAGAGCCCTCTGCCTCGACAGGCATGAAATGTGTGTTTTACTGGTGGTTTATTGAAAACCTTCAGCGAGCAGTATCTGTAGTAGTAGTGTTCTTGGTTGTGAAGAATTTGCCCATAAACCCAACAAAGCCTATGTCTGTCTCTGATGCAAGCATGTCAGAAGTATTTGACGCATCTGTGATGAAAGGTGAGGTGGCAAGAGCTACAGGCCATGGACTAGAGTTAGCTTTTGCAGTCATGTGGCAGCCTGTGAGCATTTGTTGGGGTGAGACCTCCAAGAATTGCTAGGTAGGTTCCTCACTGCCATCCCAGTGAAGTGGCAGTAGCACTGCCTGTGGTCTAAATCTGTGAAACCAGAAATGCTTGGACTTGTTTGCAGGTCTCTGAGCTCAAGTGCATGGTGAGCAGAGCCTCAAGAGGTGTTACCAGTGACAACAGACATGCCTGTCCTTGGGTTGGTCTCCCTCTTCCATGCCAGCGTCAAGCCCTGAATGTTGGAACTGGGCCCTTTAATTCAAAACATGGGGACTCTTTAACCTTGTATGTGTCCTTGCTATGTAAATGATATGATAAGCACACCAAGGTGACCGGGACCCTGTTAGGTGTTTAAGTTTATGTCCTCAGTGTCACTAAAGACAGTAATACCCTTTCTTGTGTCAGGTTGGTTTTGTGTTCAGCACTTTTGAAGTTCCCATCAGCAAACATTTATAAAAAATAAACACAAAATTGTCAGAAGTGAACTTTTCAGCAGAAAACTGGTGTAATTCCAGGGGGCTGTGAGAAATAAGGAACCATATTAAAATGTGCCTCTCTTAATTGGTAACACTCATTTACATTGTAAGTATGAGACCAGAGCTGCCAGACTAAATGTAATAATGGTCCTGTTTCACAACATATTCACCTTTATTCACTGTTCTTGCATCGGTTAGATATCCAAGGTGCTATTAAAGAATTCAAGAATTGCAAATATTGCAGGTAGCAGACTTTTCATGCATAAACTACAATATTCTTAGCATACCAGTAAAGCAACCTAATGAGTAGTAAAAATGAATCATAGTCCTCTCACAAGACTTATTATGCGCAAGTATTATAATGGCTGTGAGGAGAACCTTGCTAGTTCTGTTATATCTCATGGGCCTCACATAGAAATGACAGTGGTAGCAGTTATTGGAAAGAAGGGGAGAAGCAGAAATACACTGATGTGATATTTCCTCTTTTCAGGAAGTCTTCGTCTTGTAGAAACCAGTGGAGGTTTTGTTGTTTACTTCAATGGGACTAAAACTTCTAGACATCATGATGATCACAGATGTTGATGAATGAAATTAAATAGACAAAACATGACCCTAACTCCTACTAAAGGTAGTTTGGTGGCCTCAGTGCATGGGTGAGTTGAGAAATATCTGATGCAGATAACAGGAGAACACTACCAGGGACATAGTAATGTTACTCAACTAGTCATAACTATTAGGTTACAAATAACTTAAAATACTGCATTATGTCAACAAACAGCCAGTTTATTGGAATGCTTGTTTTTATAAAGTTGAATAAATCATGGTTCCAGAATAGTACTGGGTTAGTATGATGGTGAGCTTATATGTAGCAAACTTGAAAAACAGACCCTTATTTTAATAAATCTTTAGAGTATTTTTCTGTGGTAAATCAACCTGGTCTGCAAGCAGAATATGAAGAAGAAGATTTAAGCCGAACTTTCACCCATAGCATCAAGACTTGAACCATTTTGAGCACTCATCTTCAAGGTTCGTTAATTATCACTCCTACCTTGTTGAAATTTCCTTTAGATATAAAGTAGACAGATATCCAAGTTGGAATCTGACGGAAAAGCTTGTATTTGCATGGTTAATATGAATTTGGACTAAAATCTTCCCTGAATCCACACTGCCTGCCCCTGATACATTGGACCTATATGGCATATATGGACCTATATGGCATATGGGCCTATATGATAAGGTAGACCTATATGGCATATTCAAGTACTGTGTCAGTAGAGTTGTAGATAAGTTAGCCAGGGTATGAGGGGCAAGATGAATTCCCCCCAGAAGTCTTTGGGTGTGGAGAATGGGTAGTTGGCGGTGCCTGAGCCAGGTCTGGGTTCTGTCAGGTTGAGGCTGTAGACCTCATCCATATTTCTGTCTGGGTTATCCCAGTGTAGGATTGTCTGGCTTTGGCCTTCCAGTGGTCAGTGGAGAAAAGGATTCATCTGTTTGGTGTGTGGTGCTGGTAGCCCATGCTACCTCATCCTTCACATCTCTGTGGGTACAGAAATACCACAGACCAGGCTCTTATCTATTTGGGAGCTTTCAATCCAATCTTAATATGAGCTCTGTGTGGGCATGGGTCGATCCTTCTCTCTGAGCTATTCTGTAGGTGATCCCTAGGTCAAGTGTGTGTGGCCATGTCACAGTCAACTTTCATTGGGTGCAATTTGTGCCGTAAGCTTGGGTCCTGTTATATCATAGTCTTACCGAGTTTGAACATGCTCTGTAAGTACAGTTGTGTAACCTCTATTGAAAGAACCTACAACAAGAGTTTGCTTCACCTTGAACAGAACTACAACCACCTTTGGAGGGAAACATGACAGCTCAACAGCATGCAGCAAAACAGCTCAGAGATGGGGAGAGAAAATGTGTGGGTTTGTATATATGTACATATGTGAGTAATGTAAGAGGCTGCATGACATGATAGCTGTGAGGTTGTTGTATGGCAGCAGAATGCAATTACCCAGAAAAAAAATTCCCTTTCTTGGTAATAAACTCATGGAGCATTTAGCTCCCTGGCACAGGCACAGCAGAAGTCAGTGAGTCCCAGCATCAAGGGGTTAATGAGAACAACTTGCTCTGTTCGTTATCTCTGTTAGCAAAGAGGTGCCAAAAAATAGGCAACTGGCTTTTTTTTTTTTCTTTTAATTTATTTACCTTTGATTGCCCTGTAAATACAGCTGTGTGTTAAATGTGATTTAATGCTTCATTATTTTCTGTGGGTCCCTCCCTTCTCTCCAATTCACCCTGGAAGCATGGAGGGGCAGCAGCCATCAGTCTTCACTAAGTTTTGGTGTGGTGCAGGGCTCATACATTTACTGGACACGGCTTGGAAGAAAAATGCTGAAGTACACAGAGCCAGTGACCAGCATTATTCATGGGAGATAACTCCCTCCCCTCCTCTTCTGTCCCCTGAGTGCCTGCAGAGAGGTAGCTGTGCCTGGGGAAGGGTGCTTGGACACTAATTGCACTAATTGTCTTGGACTGGATGCAGCTGCACTGGAACACAGTGAGAGCACTGGCAGCACCAGCACCTCCAACTAGGCTGCTTGTCTGCCACAGAGCTCCATAGGACAAAAATCAGGAAACCACAAATAGAAATACTTACTAATTTAGTGATTTTGAAGTCTTAACTTTTTTAAAAGACTATAGATCATTTGTGACTTGCTGTCCCATTGAAGTACCCCTTGTTGCCAGTTTCAGATGCCTTGTGCTGTGGTGGCTGCAAGTGCCTTTTGGCAGGGCTGGGCCTTTCTTGTGTTTGTCCTGTGTGGCTAGCCCATACCTTTTTGATAGAACATCGTCTTGAAAATATAAATAATAATAGTTATAAAAAAAAAAAAAAACAACCAAAACCAAACCACCAACAACAAAGCCTGTGCCTTCTGCGATGTTATATGGTGCAAAATTTTCATGCAGAAATGTGAATTATTAGTTATATAAAGTATTGGGTTTTGTGTTGAGAGTTATTTTCCCAATTTCTATCTCAATCTTACTAGAATAAGCATTTCTCCAGCTACTGTGCAAGCCTGTTTCAAACCATCACTGCTGTGCAAAGCTGAGTCACCAGCACCAAGTGGCACATGGGTAACTCTAAGATGAGCAGCTTTCTCACACTGGCCACTGAAACTTAGGTACGTATTGCTTATCAGGTGGATTAACAACATCCCTTGTTTCTGATAGGGGAGGGGAAAGAGGCACTTCGGAAAGAAATGTCTATTAAAAATAGCAGTATAACACATAGCTGGATGGCAGGCTGAGGCACTGTAGGTGGCTTTTCAGTGGCCCAGCCATGCTTTCCATCATTCCCCCTTTTAGCTCATGTTTGGTGTGAGGAACACAATTCCTTGCATGCACAAGGTGTGGAAACAATACCAAACGTGAATTATTTTGAGCAGCAGCTAGGGATCATTTTTCATTCTCTGAAAGTCTTCCATGTGCAGAATAACTCCCATGCATCCCTGGGGTGCTGGTGTTGATGGGGGATAATGGCCCTAGGACTGGCTGCAGCAAGGAGCTGGGAAGTGGGACCTGGTGACTTGTGGGTTTCCAGGAGTGGGCACTTTCAGTTCCTTTTGGGCATCCTTATGACTAGAAAAGCTTTCTGCTTTTTAAATGAAAGCAAAGTCATGTGAATATTTACTAGGGAGATGGTGTCTTTTTGCTCTTTATGGATAAACACATTGCTATAAACTCCCTCCCCCCCCCCCCCCCCCCCCCCTGTTTTTTTTTCTTT